>JABSTQ010001267.1:0-21385 GCA_013358835.2 Ixodes persulcatus | reverse complement strand
CCGCAGCGGAGCGAAACCAGCACACTTTCAATCGCTTCGAAAGGTACGTATGCACGACTTTATTACTTGCAGCATTGAGTGCTTTGGTGTACACGGATCAAAGTAAACACCGAAGGACAGAAAGGAGACATGAAGTTTTGAAATCGCAGCTTATTTGAACGCGTGTCCCCTGTTGAAAGCCTCTAGCTGTGCCGCTGTGCTCTGTTGCAGGCGTCGTTTCGACTGCGTGTACTCCAATGTAACGTCAGTCAGCGTTCACACTCGGCTAGCTTCGCTATCTTGTTAGCTCATGTACGAAATAGTCGTAAAAACCAGCGCCGCGTCTCTTTCGGATACTCAGCCTCCAGCCGCCTTCCTTCCGGCGTGCTTTCTGCCGCGACCGTTTGACGCAGTGGATTCGCGGGCTCGTTCGAAGAGGCGTTGTTTGAAGCTGACGAGTCGCCGAAGTGTTACCGGAGCTTCTCTTTAGGAAAGTCACGATCGACGCTCGGCTCTGAGCTCGTACTTTTTTCCTCCCGTTTAGACCATGACTCGAGTGCCGACCACCGATCTGTGGTGCCGACTGGCGCCGAACGAAGTTGAGAAACGCTAGCGAGTGAGTCAGATTTTTGTGACGTCGCCCAACTGCGCAAAGCAAATAGTGTAAAAAAAAAAGACGCGTTTTTTATCTTTTCGTTGACCATGTTTCACCTCAATCAACGCAAAGTGAATCGCGGCTGTACGTCGGTCGACTCATCACTGCCTAGATTGTAGATGACTACAACGAGCTGCACACTTCTAGACGACCTTTTCTACTTATTGCACTCCTTGTCGACATGTCGCTGGTGCTTGAGACTCATTGGAAGTCAGTGTTTGCTCACTCCTCGGTGCACATATTTCATGTTCAACATCAGGTATCTGAAGGACGCACCATGAAACCCTGGATTTTGTTCAGAGGTACCTCAACATACTGTATTAGACTGCTGTTTTGTGTTGTAGTTTCGTACAATACCAAATTCCACTTTGTTGGTAATATGCCCTATAACTGTTCACTATAATTAAAGTTGCAATGAAGCATTGGCCACGAGAGGTGACTCGGCCAGCGTGGCCGAAAACTTCCTCGCATAATTTTCTCCAGGGGTCATTTTGGATGTTGACAAATTTTCTTGTGAATAATGAGTGTTATTCACATGTTTTTCTTCTACTTTTCGTACAGGTACTTCAGTTACATAAGCCCCAGCAAAGGGAG
Organism: Ixodes persulcatus; assembly: GCA_013358835.2. NCBI lineage: Eukaryota > Metazoa > Arthropoda > Arachnida > Ixodida > Ixodidae > Ixodes > Ixodes persulcatus. The sequence goes on along the minus strand of JABSTQ010001267.1, from coordinate 20,157 downwards.
CAAGACAGTCTCATGGGGTCACACCAAGGATAACGGCATTCCTGCTCAAGTCCCGAGTCTTGTCACCGAACTTCGCTGAACATAATGGTACATTCCCTTTCCATACCTTTTCCATAACTTTTCCCTCTGAAATGTGTTTTTCTGTTGTTGTTGTTTGTTTGTTTGTTTGTTTGTAAAAAGGTTAGTACGACGTTTAAACACCCAAACGTTCCAAAATGGTTTCGGTACCAGACAATGGGGTGTCTTAGGCCCACTTCAAACGGGGCAACTTCTCTGGCAATTTCGGGGTTGCTGGCGGGTTGTTCCCTAGCTTTTCCTAGATCGACACAAACTGCTGAGATCGGGTCCGGCTCGAAGCGGACGAGCAACTCACACAACTCGGAGACGTTTGAAACGGCAGCAGCCAATCAGGAATGTGATATTTTCACACGACACCCCTGTGGTGGTGATGATGACAACTGAAAACTTATTTCTGGTTTGAAATGGATCGTTTTTGGAAATAAACTGTTTCAAAACGATGAATTAGTATTCTCAGCACAATTTAAAGATATAAAAACATGTTTTTTTTTTATATAACTGTGCATCTAAATAGTTCAAGAAAAATAAAATTTCATTATGATGATGGCAAGTCGTAGCACTTCGGTTTCTGCGTGTGAACGCGGGTGGCCCGTGTTGCTGGTGTTGCGACGTCAAGTTGCTGGGTGAAATTGCCCCGTCTGAAGGGGGCCTCGTTGCTTGGTAAAATTGCCCCGTCTGAAGCGGGCCAATAAGGCCCGCTTCAGACGGGGCAATTTCAGCCTGCAACTTGATGTCGCAACACCAGCAACATGGGCCACCCGCGTTCACACGCAGGAACTGAATTACTACGACTTGCCATCATCATCATGAAATTTTATTTTTCTTGCACTATTTAGATGCACAATTATATCGAAAAAAAACATGTTTTTGTATCTTTAAATTGTGCTGAGAATACTAACTCATCTTTTTGAAACAGTTTATTTCCAAAAACGATCTATTTCAAACCAGAGGCAAGTCTTTAGCTGTCATCATCACCACCACGGGGGTGTCACGTGAAAATATTGCGTCCTTGATTGGCTGCTGCCGCTTCACACTTCTCCTAGTTGTTCAAGTTGCTCGTCCGTTTCGAGTCAAACCCGATCTCAGCAATTCGTGCTGATCTGAGAAAACCTAGGGAACAACCCGCCAGCAACCTCAAAATTGCTGGAAAAGTTGCCCCATCTGACGCAGGCCTTAGGGAACTGAAATCAAGTGCAGTGGAGCTCTAGGTTCAAGCCCACGTGAAGTGCTTTTATTCATACTCTGTGGCTCCCTAGTGCTTGTAATAGCTTCTTGGTGAGCTATTGCAAGCTCTGCAAAGGGAGGCACATCTTCCCACCCTTTGCAGGCTGTAAAGCTGTGGCTTGCACGGCTCTAGCAGGTCACACCTCGCTCACTGGCTCATCACGAAGCACAAGTGCTGCATGAGTCGAACCACACCGTAAGGCCATATACGGTCGAGTCGCAGCACTTGGGACCATTCGTCACTGCACTCAGGTATGGTATGGTGGCATGGTCGGGGCATGAAGCCCCGACCATGCCACCATAAGGGGTACAACTTGGAAATGCTGATCGTCATCACATTTGAAACACATTTTTTATTACTTTTGTGTCGAGTTGTCAGCATTTTAAGGGTGAGGAAACAAGCAGCAGCGAGAGCAAAAAAAAAAAATTGAAAGCCGCTCTTACTGAGAATTTATTACGAGCACTATACTCCGTTTCACCTTATGTTGTACCGCAGCGGAGGCTAGAAGTGTGAGCTCATAGCGTTGGTAGCTGTCCTTAATGCACGAGAGCTTGTGCCGCCGAGATCTGCCCCAGAGCAAGGAGCTCGTGCTCGTGGCCTTTTCTGCAGTACATCATAAGGTGAAACAGAGTATAGGAAGCCGTGGAGTATAATTAAAACGCTTCTAAAGGTGAATTAGCATATAAATTATGTGCTAGTGTCTCAAAAATCGAAAAGAAAACAATTTATATATAATCAATAGGTGTAAAAATATACACCAGGAGGACTTAAACCAGAACTACACAGTCTGTAAGTTTGAAATTTGACACCTTAAACCACTCGGCCACCCCCCAATTTTATTTCCAGGTCGTTTATCGAGGTAGATGAATTTCGTTTGCAGCTGTCGGCTGCAAGAGAGATTGCCTTATTTTAATTTACTTTACTTTTCCCACCAAATATGACAAGTGACCGAGAATAGAACCTCATTTGTCGGCCTAGCCTGTCTTGCTGGGCTCATATTTTGTTTCATCACCCATTTAGGATTCTGTTGTCGCTCATCAAAAGAAAAGAAAAAAAACTGTGACTAAGTGTGACTTGTTCCGGTGTGCAGGTACCCTTGGCAGTAAACTCTGCTAAATGAGGCAAAAGAGATATTATACTTTTTTTTAGCAAATATGCATTGTTAATTTGTTTTAGCAAAATGAGCTACACTATTTGACTAGGGTGAAACAGAATGAGCCTCTCCACCTGGGTCTGTTTTCATCTCTTGCAGACACCATTTCCTGCTTTTTGTGGTTTGTATCAGACTTTTGTGTCTGTCCAGCCAAAGCATCTGTGTTAGACTAAGACTGGGTTCTTTCGGATATCTGCAGCTATTCTCGGCAGCAGATGGCTGCCAATCAGGAACACGAGTTTGTTCTCGGCCACCAAGAGCAAGTATTTTCAAGGTGAGCTATTGCCCGCCTATATGAATTTTGTGTTCCATTCCCCTTGGATGCCATTTCCTATGTGTAGTGGTCTTGCTTTAGTATTTCGTTGTCTCTCTTCTGCAAAAACACCCAAGTTTGACTAAGACCGGATTCTTTCTTATACATGCAGGTCTTGGAGGCAAGCCAATCAAGGCCAGAAGTTTGCTCTTTGCCGCTCATGGCAAGTGTTTTCAATGTGAGTGATTGATGCCTATCTGAGTTGTGTGTTTCATTCCTCACAGACACTCTATTTCCTGTCTTTATAGTGGTCTTGTGTCAGGCTTTTGTGTCTCTGTCCAGGCCAAAGCATCTGTATTAGACTAAGACTGGGTTCTTTCGGATATCTGCAGCTATTCTCGGCAGCAGATGGCTGCCAATCAGGAACACGAGTTTGTTCTCGGCCACCAAGAGCAAGTATTTTCAAGGTGAGCTATTGCCCGCCTATATGAGTTTTGTGTTCCATTCCCCTTGGATGCCATTTCCTATGTGTAGTGGTCTTGCATTAGTATTTCGTTGTCTCTCTTCTGCAAAAACACCCAAGTTTGACTAAGACCGGATTCTTTCTTATACATGCAGGTCTTGGAGGCAAGCCAATCAAGGCCAGAAGTTTGCTCTTTGCCGCTCATGGCAAGTGTTTTCAAGGTGAGTGATTGATGCCTATCTGAGTTGTGTGTTTCATTCCTCACAGACACTCTATTTCCTGTCTTTATAGTGGTCTTGTGTCAGGCTTTTGTGTCTCTGTCCAGCCAAAGCATCTGTATTAGACTAAGACTGGGTTCTTTCGGATATCTGCAGCTATTCTCGGCAGCAGATGGCTGCCAATCAGGAACACGAGTTTGTTCTCGGCCACCAAGAGCAAGTATTTTCAAGGTGAGCTATTGCCCGCCTATATGAGTTTTGTGTTCCATTCCCCTTGGATGCCATTTCCTATGTGTAGTGGTCTTGCATTAGTATTTCGTTGTCTCTCTTCTGCAAAAACACCCAAGTTTGACTAAGACCGGGTTCTTTCTTATACATGCAGGTCTTGGAGGCAAGCCAATCAAGGCCAGAAGTTTGCTCTTTGCCGCTCATGGCAAGTGTTTTCAAGGTGAGTGATTGATGCCTATCTGAGTTGTGTGTTTCATTCCTCACAGACACTCTATTTCCTGTCTTTATAGTGGTCTTGTGTCAGGCTTTTGTGTCTCTGTCCGGCCAAAGCATCTGTATTAGACTAAGACTGGGTTCTTTCGGATATCTGCAGCTATTCTCGGCAGCAGATGGCTGCCAATCAGGAACACGAGTTTGTTCTCGGCCACCAAGAGCAAGTATTTTCAAGGTGAGCTATTGCCCGCCTATATGAGTTTTGTGTTCCATTCCCCTTGGATGCCATTTCCTATGTGTAGTGGTCTTGCATTAGTATTTCGTTGTCTCTCTTCTGCAAAAACACCCAAGTTTGACTAAGACCGGGTTCTTTCTTATACATGCAGGTCTTGGAGGCAAGCCAATCAAGGCCAGAAGTTTGCTCTTTGCCGCTCATGGCAAGTGTTTTCAAGGTGAGTGATTGATGCCTATCTGAGTTGTGTGTTTCATTCCTCACAGACACTCTATTTCCTGTCTTTATAGTGGTCTTGTGTCAGGCTTTTGTGTCTCTGTCCGGCCAAAGCATCTGTATTAGACTAAGACTGGGTTCTTTCGGATATCTGCAGCTATTCTCGGCAGCAGATGGCTGCCAATCAGGAACACGAGTTTGTTCTCGGCCACCAAGAGCAAGTATTTTCAAGGTGAGCTATTGCCCGCCTATATGAGTTTTGTGTTCCATTCCCCTTGGATGCCATTTCCTATGTGTAGTGGTCTTGCATTAGTATTTCGTTGTCTCTCTTCTGCAAAAACACCCAAGTTTGACTAGGACCGGGTTCTTTCTTATACATGCAGGTCTTGGAGGCAAGCACCAGCCAATCAAGGCCAGAAGTTTGCTCTTTGCCGCTCATGGCAAGTGTTTTCAAGGTGAGTGATTGATGCCTATCTGAGTTGTGTGTGTCATTCCTCACAGACATTCTATTTCCCGTCTTTATAGTGGTCTTGTGTCAGGCTTTTGTGTCTCTGTCCGGCCAAAGCATCTGTATTAGACTAAGACTGGGTTCTTTCGGATATCTACAGCTATTCTCGGCAGCAGATGGCTGCCAATCAGGAACACGAGTTTGTTCTCGGCCACCAAGAGCAAGTATTTTCAAGGTGAGCTATTGCCCGCCTATATGAGTTTCAGCATTCGTCAAGGAGTGCAAAATCAATGCCCGGGGGTTGGCCATTGCAAATACGTTGACTCGGAAGCGCATAGGAAGGAAGCTTTACAAAAGTATCCACCTGCCTCAACAAGTGAAACCGAAACTAAAAACGTGGGTTCCATTAAAAAAAAAAAATTGTCAGCCCGAGTTAACTAGGGGGCAGCTCGGAGCAAACAAGCCACGGTACGAGTATGCTCGGTTCAGGCTTCTGTAAGGGTGGTCGATGACTCGGTGTCTTCTAAAAAAAATATTTTTTTCTAAAAGTGTGGTGGTCAAATATCTGGGGATGGGCATTGAGTCGTGATGTTAAGGTAAAAATTTCGTCCACTCCACGGATTCATGTGCCTTGTCCATCTAGCGAGGGGTACAAGGCCTTCAAAATTTTATGTTCGCAAAAGGGGTGCGTCAGTATTGACGTCTCATTTTACATCAGGCCTCTCAATTTAAAGTGAACTATAAATGATATGTCTGAGATTCGTTTGGGTGTACTACCGCTCAGCAAGTATATGGTTCTGTCTCAAAAAAATCTAATCTGATGTTGAGCGCACCTTGGGTCTCCACCGACGATTCTTCAGAACGAGACCCAACCGGGACACTAGGGAGGAGCGGCTTAAGCAAGGGAGGATACATATACGACAGCTTCTTGCTGACAAGTAATGAAAATAGATATATGGTGGGTGTTTCATTTGCTATGCCTTTTGGAATGTACATTCTTTTTTTTATGTTTCAAGATTTCTGCAGAGTTCAATTTCAACTATTGTAAAATACCGAGCATGCGCCCAGATCGCAGAAGTGCCTACCCTCTGTTTTCGGAACGATCCGCAAATAAGCAAAAGGCATACCAGACACCCCATCCACCTGTTTTCAGCCATGCTCAAAGTAATAAAAGAACACCTCAAGTGCCCAGGTGCCGTGGCGTCCATGCCACAATAGTGACGGTCGCGGAGCTGACAGATCCGTGCCTAGCACAAGTAATGGCATGGCCTTTGGGAACCAGGGAATCGAGATTAGAGAAGTAGCACAGAAATTGGAGGCAAGCAGCGAAGGTGAGCAGAGTTAACGGAAAACAAAGATGAAGGGGGTCCCGTGGCATGAGGCATCTATGTCCCGTGCATGTAATTTTGAGTGTACTGTAGGCGGCTACTCAAGAAAATTGTTACTTGTGTGTAACTAATCGCAAATCTCTCTTGCAGTTTCCATGGCCGCCCACAAGCCAGCCAGTTCATTCTCGTTCAAAGGTGAGGATTCCAGATTTTCTAGTTTGCTCTGAAGCAGCAATACTGAAGCCAGACAAGCGGTACGGCATATTTAATTGACGGAGCTCAGAACAACTGGGGACGCTTTCACTGAAGCTTGTTTTGCTGCAGTACACGCATGTATTGCAGCAAAACAAGCTTCAGTGAAAGCTGAAGCTTTGCTGGTGGCAACAAAATGTGTGCCCAGTTTTGTCACAAGAGGCATATTATGTCACGTACATGTAATTTTGAATTTATCCGGCTTAGTGTGCTGTAGGTGGCTGGTCAAAGAAATTGGTACTTGGATGCAACTAATCGCAAATCCTTCTGGCAGTTTCCACGGCCTAAGAGCCAGCAGGTGCCAGTTTGTTGTTCCTCAAAGGTGAGAATTCCAGATTCCCAAAGCAGGAATACTGAAGCCAGACGACCCGAACAGCATTTTTAATTGACGGAGCTCAGAACGACTGGGGGCTCCTGCATTGAAGCTTATTTCTCTGTAACACACGCGGGCGACATTGACGTGTTCCCAATTACGTCGCAAGAGGATATCTATGTCCCGCACATGTAATTTTGAATCTTTCCGACTTGGTGTACTTTACGTGGCTACTCAGAGTAAGTGCTACTTGGACGCAACTAATCGCAAATCTCTCTTCCAGTTTCCACGGCCTACAAGCAAGCAAGCACCAGTTCGTTTTTCATCAAAGGTGAGCATTCCAGATACTCTAGTTGGGTGCGAAGCAGGAATAGTGAAGACAGATGAGCGGATACGTATACAGTCTAAGCTCGTTATAACAGACCTTGATTTTGACCAAGGTTTTGGTCTGTTGTAAGAGGAGTATGTTGTATGCAGATATGAAGTTGAGTCAATGGCATGTACAGGAAAACCAACCGAACTTCACAAATCGGTATGTTATATCCAAATGTCTGTTGTAACTAGGTCTGTTGTAATGAGCGTAGACTGTATTTAATTGACCGAGCTCAGAATGACCCGTAGCAGTGGCATTGAAGCTTATTTTTCTGCAATCAACACAGACATAATTTTGAATCTATCCGGCTTAGTGAAGGATTGCTTCTTGTCGCGAACTAATCACAAATTTTTATCTTGCAGTTTCTATCTGGCTGCAGCTAGCAGGTGCTGTTTTCATTAAAAGGTGAATATTTCACATTCTGTTTTCAAACATCAAGTTTTTGAATGAGGGTCTTAAACAGTTAACTTTCTTTTGCAGTAAATGCCAGATCCTCCAGTTCAGGAATATGTTAAATATATTTGGTATGGATAAGCCCAGTGTTTTGCTTCTTTATTCATAATTTGACAACAGCAACATTTTTTATTTTATCACTCAGAAATACACACAAGGAGAGACTGCGTTGCAAAGGAATGTTGTGCTGAACGTGATATTCCAACTCGTATATAGTTTTATTGGTAGCCGATAGAATATATTTGATTCTAATATCCATAATACGCTAAGTACACTGGAATCATAAACCCTTATTCGATCTCCATACGACACGGGGATCCAATAAGGGTTTATACGGTATGGGGTTCCAATATTTTTAGCGTATTATGGATATTGGAATCCCATAACAAACCCTTATTGTAAGACAAGACAATAAGTGCAATGGTTTCCAATACACTATCCATATCGTATTGTAATACAATAAAAGGGTATTGTTTACCAATATCCATAATACGCTGTTCATATTGGGGTTCTCCAATAGGGGTATAGGATTCCAATGTTTTTAGCGTATTATGGATATTGGAATCCCATAACAAACCCTTATTGTAATACAATACAATAAATGTAATGTGTTCCAATACACTATCCATATTGTATTGCAATACAATAAAAAGATATTGTTTACCAATATCCATAATACGCTGTTTATATTGGGGTTTTCCAATAGGGAGGAGTTGATCTGTCCTTGAGCGCCAGATAGCATAAAGACCATGGAAGGCTAGCGTCTCGAGACAGCTTCTGTTTGTGCCGTTGCCAAACTCCAAAAATTTACAGCTTTACCATTCTGAGTAGAGCTGGACCTGAAGCGTTTGCCTTAGCTGGGTCCAGAGCAATTGAGGATTAGTGCAACCAAAGAACGCATGCCTCAGGTCCTCCCCGTAGGGGCATAGTGCAGAATTCGATCACCATGGCACAAAGAAGCTCTTCTTGTCCAGCCAGGTTTTGACGGGTAAAACCTCAGTTTGGAACATAAAGAAAAGTCCTTTGTGCCACTCTGGACGGGATAGCACGAAAGCCGATTTAAAATAATGAAAAATGTGCCACAAAGCTATACGCGCGGTACATGGGCACAAGGGTTAGCAGCTCCAAGGCATCCCAATCTGCGACGTTTCACCTTGGCCAGGTATTCGTCTGAAAAAATCTCGTGAAAGGTTTTTAACGCTCGCTCAATTTATTTGTAGAATCTGAGAGTGCAAACTCCCTCGAATCATTCATTAGGTACCGGCATCCACGGAGCTGTGCATTTTCCGCCATGCTTTTGAATTGCTTTCTATAAATGCTGGTTGCGTTGACTGTAAAAATATTTTTTGTTTGTACTTGGAGCTTTAGTTTAACATTGACTAGACCGAGATTACCCTTTTCCCGGCAGAGGAACAAATTGCTGCGCCGCATGCGCTCAAACTTAAAGTCGCATATATAAACAGAGCAGAACCGGTTCACTTTCTGTACATCAATCCTCTTACAAGGCATCGCTTGTGCCGCGTACTAAACGGTAGGAAAAAATACTGAATTACAGACCCTACTACGGTCAAAGAAAGACAAATATCTCCCACAGTCGTATGCTTTGGCATGCAATCTTTTCATATGGATGCCTGCGGCACCATGCAGTCCTGTGGCACTCGGGGGCCAAGCTTATGCCCAGATAGTTTGTCACTGAGCAGCTCCATGAGATGTCCAGGAAACTCTCTGGGCGAGCGTCCCATGCGCCCAACCACGTAGCGGTCGATTTATTTTCGTTCAGTCGAGCAGCCGAAACACTGGAGAGGTCCGAAACGTGTTTCAGCGCTAGACTAACCTCACCGCGTGAGGAGCACAACAGAGTTAAATCGTATGCGTATGCAAGTACGTTTAGCAGACTTGGCGCCAAGTTGAATCCTCTTATGGCACTGTCATGGATGATGCCACGGCACCATGGTTCAAAATTTAGTGATTACAACACCGGCACGAACAGGGATAGGTTTGGTGATGCCTCTGTTGACCTTGACGTTCGTCGATATATATCCTGATGTATCTGCCATGCGTCTCACCTATGCCATAGTGGTCCAGCAGCCAGAAGAGGAACCTATGAGAGACACGATCAAAGGCCTTTTTGAGATCCACTTGGAGCGCGGCCAGGGGGCTGCCCTCCATTAATGCGTCATCGCACATGACTCTCATCATGTGCAGGTTGTCCTGGATGCTTTTCCACAAATCCTTTTCCACAAGCTTGATTGTCCCCAACCACGAAGTGAATTCCCTGGTCAAAACTCTTCGCTATGATCTAAGCTAGAATTTTCTAGTCCGTCGTGAGGATGCTAATTGGCTGGAAGTCTTCGACGCTCGGATAATTGTGAGGAGAGCGCTTCTTGTGAATGAGGACAACCATCGCCTGCCGCATAGATAGAGGGAGCAGACCCTGTGCAAGGATGTCGGAGAAAACCTTACAGAGGACAGGCACCAAAATATATGCAAACGTCCTGTAGAACGCCGCTCCAAGGCATCCACGCCGGGAGATTTCCGAGGAGACAGCTCCTTTATTGTGCTGGCGATCTCTGCTTCGGTGATGTCCTCATTTATGACATCCCGAACGTCCGACGGGATGGAAGGTATCTGTTCCAAGAAGCTTTCTAAAAGTTCACCATCATGAAAACTGTCTATTCTCAGCAGCTTTTCAAACGCCATATAAAGCGCCTGTTTTAGGGCATCCTGCTCCGCGACTGTCTCTTGGCCTACTTGAAGTTGCGAGATTTTGTTACATTAAGCACGCTGCCGTTGTTTAGTTTTGAAAATCTTTCCAGGTACTCCATCTTTCTCAACGGCGAAGACCCTCGACCGAATCCCCTACCGAAAAAAATTATATGAATCTATTAAGAACTGATATGCGACATATGAAACTGATATGAAAGATCCAAAAACTGATATGTGGTGAAACTGATATGAAAGATCCAAAAACTGATATGTGGTGAAACTGATATGAAATATCCAAAAACTGATATGCGATATATAAGAACTGATATGCAACATATTCCTACTGATATTAATCAGTCTTGAGTAGTAACGCGTTACTGTAATTTTGTTACTTTTTTGGTAACTTGTAACTGTAACGAGTTACTTTTTTTAAAATGTAACTTGCAACTGTAGTTCTATTACTTTTTTCTGAGATAACGATGAAAGTAACGACGTTACTTTTGTCGTTACTTTCCAGTGTTTTATGAATAATATATCACTGAACGAGTACAATTTAGCTATTCCTTGCACTTTTCAAATCGTCTCTTCCGACATTTCGAGTGTCAAGTTGGCCTTGCACAAACCTGTGAATACGTTCTTTCTCGCGAGTCACGACCTAAATATAGCCACGTGTAGATTTCATGAATAAAAATCTAGTTATCTTTACGCACGCGCTTGTACTTTGTGAGTGAACACTTACATCTTAGTGTCTTGAAGCACTATCTATGTTGTAGTTTTTCTTTTTTCTGTGCAAACGCTTTTTAATCGGGTGAATCAACCGTGAAACAACAATACACGCGGAGGGCACTGCGCATGTTGCGTATTTTGATTTGCGCCAGTGCTCCGCACTGCGCATGTTTCGTATTTTGATTTGCGCCGGTGCTCCGCACTGCGCATGTTTTGTATTTTGATTTGCGCCACTACTCTGGCGTGAAAATTGTCAAACACTAATTTCGAGAAGCAACTTCTGATAAGTTACAATATGAAGTAAAAAGCGTACTTTTTAATATTATGCCATAAAACTTAATGAGGGGCGTTTTCTAGTTTTTTTTCCTATTTTTTTGTGTTATAGAAAAGTAACTGAAAAGTAACGTCGTTACTTTTTAAAAGTAACTGTAACGAGTTACTCTTTTGTTGCGGTAACTGTAACGGTAACTTCTCTACTCTTTTCTGAAAGTAACTGTAACTGTAACAAATTACTTTTTAAAACTAACTTACCCAAGACTGGTATTAATGTGTCCAATAAACATATAAGAAATAAATTCATATACTTTTTTTCAGTATACGACGTGCCGCTCGGGCAAGCAAACACGTGGCTTGGAACCGCAGTGGAGTGGCTTGATTTATTGGCTTTCAAATAATTACGGCATGAGCGTTTACTTTTTATAAAGAGATTCATCCCCTGAGCCGTTCAAAATACTCTCAGAGGTATGACATTACTGAAAATAAATCCAACATGCTGGGAATATTATTTATTACTTAGGTGATCACCGAAAAAATCAGTACCTACAAAACCACCTGTATAAGGCGGAAACGCAGAGCCCAGTAGTAGTTATTGAGTGTGTTGTTGTCCTCATGTTTGTTGTGCCGTGTATGTGTATGCGCTCCATGCATATGTTCAGCTGATGCTAGTGGTATGCGTAATGTATCTCATGGTGGCGTGAGTGAATAAAACTATTTTTGTAGCACATTAATTGGGCGGCGCCTAGCGCCACCTAGTTTAGCTGAAACTGATAGGCGGCATATGAAACTGATATTAAATAATAAGTTATGATATGAAAAAGGTGTCCAATAAACATATCAGGAATAAATTCATATAACTCTTTTCAGTAGGGTCATTGCTCCCTCATAGTCCTTTTCTATGATGGCCAGCAGGCGCTCTTTGAAGTTGCGGATATCCTTCGTAATGAGCCCAGGGGACTCGTTTTCTTCTTCAATTAAACGCATTAGGCATTTTGTACAAGTGAGCGTCGATCTTTTGTTTGTTCACCCGCCTTTATTTAGCTGTGTTGCATAAATCCATTTTTAGGCTTATTTTCATTTGTTCCCAACTAGCAGCGTCACCAGGTTGTAATGCGGATGCTTGAGTAATAAGATCCCTGATTTTGTTGTTCAGTTCCTCATCCTCAGTCAAGCTGTCGTTCATCATTCCAGTTTTTCCAGTAGCTCTTTGTCCGCCGCGATTTGGTGTATTTTCTCAAACGCATGGTTACGAGCGCGTGGACGGAGAAGATAACAGTCAGCACTTCGTAACTATCCAATAAAGCTTCCGATCCGCGGGGCGGGTAGACCCGGTCGATCCCTGCGTGCGAGCTCGCCTGCCGATGGGTGAAGCCCGGCACGGCTGCCGTAGTGGACTCTGTTGCGTCGTGCAAGTCGCAATCACGCAGCAGCTTGCGCAGCTCCGCACGGCTGGAGTCCGGCATATGGCCATTTGATGGAGTCTGTACCATTCAGAACACAGTTTAAGTCGCGTGCCCAAATGGTGGAGCATGGCGTAGCTAAATATTGCCGCAGGTTCTTGAGAAAGTCCTTGCAGTCTGCAGCTTCATTTGGCGCATGCACTGCCACCAGTTTCACAAGCACCTTGTCATGTATCATATCAATAAAGCAGATACGGCCACTTCGGTCGGTTTCCCATTCCGGGGCAACTTTGAAGCCCCTATCTTTTCGAAAAAGTAACGCTGTACCAGCGATTTCGAATAAAAAAAAAAAAACAAGAAAACATGCCGCTCGAGAAAATATAGCATATCTTCAATGTGCTTTCGACTGAAAGTTTAGTCTCTTGTAAGAACGCAATGTCCACCCTTTTACTTCAAGAGTAGGTTTAGCAGCCTTTGCTTGAGTTTCCGTGCTATCAAGCTGACACAGGTGAATCTGGCTACTTTGGGCGGCCTTCGCATTGTAAGCTACAGCGAGGTGAAATAATAAAGGAGAAAGGCTTACTGTTTCAAGTGACCTCGCGTACGGTCGTCAGTGAGTTTTCTGGGCAAAGCGCTGTCTTTCCACTTCAACTCACAGCGTGATGTTTTGTCGGGGATTTGACTGCTGGCAGACCAGTCGCAGAGCTCTGGTTCGTGGAGGCCGTTCCTTGTGTCTGCTTGTGATGGCTCCTCAGCGGTGGCAGTGCCGTCTTTTTGCTCTGAGGTAGCAGTGCTTTCTGGTGCAGTTGTCTCCTCGTTTACCGCCAAATTTCCTGAGCACTGTTCCATGGTGCTAAGGTGCCTTGTGTTAGCACTCCTCAGACTGGGCCCACGGTAATCGTTCCGTCGTACTTTTCCTGGGTTGCTGCTTCTGGTGATTGCTCTGCCGTGCCAGTCGCTGTCAGTAGCAGAGGACTCAGCTAGCTGAAGTACCAGGACTGTCGGTGCCATAGGATGACTCTGCTTCCTCAGCTTCTATGATGTGGTCGCTGACTTCTTCCGGTACGCCCGCGTTGGTGACTGACGCATACCTGCGCACACAGTCGGAGACTTCGTGCCCGTAGCGATTACACTAATGGCAGTGTGGAACTCGGCAGTCCTTACGAATGTGCACAGTCTTTTTGCATCCGAGGCACAATGGCGCTCGACCAGGCACCAGGACAAGTGCTTTCGATCCGGGCATTTTCAGCTGATGCGGGAGGCTCTCCTTAGTCACGCCGTCTTTCAGCATAGAGTTATTATAATGTACGCTAGAGGTTCAACTGGCGCTAGTGTGCTGTTGCAAATTGAAGCAGACAGAAAGCAGTCGGAAATTGACTTCCGGTAATGCATACTATCCGGTACAACCAAAATAACAAAAGTTGTTCATGTTATTTTCCGGCGAAAAGACAAAATTCACGCGCTTGGAATACACAGGAAGACTGGAAAAGTAGACTGCATCCTGTCTGCTTCAATGTGCAACCGGAAGTCCCGTAGACACTAGCGCCAGCTGAGCCTCTAGCGTGAATTGTAATAACTCTATGTCTTTCAGCGTCATGCGAACGAGCCTCGTCTTCTGCTCTATCCCCGAAAAAAAAACTTAGAGAGTACTTTATCTCGCGTGACTTCTACTATTTCCCCGTACGGTTCGAGAGCCCTGCGGACGAAATCATCAGGCACATGGAACGGCACCGAGTGAAGTTTGAGGCTCACGTCGCTGGTGTCCGGGTCGATGACGAGGCAGAGTTTCCCCTTAATTTGGAGCTGTCTTTCCTTCACGGGCTTCTGTTTTGAAGCTGAAGAGTGAAGCGTACGCATCCGCACATGATTCACGTGAAAAGCGCCGAACGCTGCAATGTCCTTGAACACGGCGAGCCGCGCTATCTCGTTGCGGAAATCGTTGAATCAATATGGGCGTTCCGACACATCACAGTAGTAAAACTGAATTTAAAGTAGCGGTACCTAAAGTCAGGGGTGGCAGAAGAATCATGTAGTCTTGGGGAACGTCAAAAGCAGAAGAACCGAGGCCGAAAACGGCCGTTGACAGCGCTCCGACAGAGCTCATGAATGATTCCACCGTCCGCACCAAACGAGCACTGGAAGAGCGCTTTACCAGCTGAGCTAACCAGGAGTTAGACATCAGTAGAGCAAACGGGTTTTATCAGCTGCCACTAGTCTAACACCAAGAGGGGTGAACGGCCTGAAGTTTTAAGGTCATGATGTAATTAATGCAAATGTGCAGGCGAGCTGAACAGAATAACAATATTAATCCCTGGAGAAAAGGAACAAAGGGGACAAAGGACAAACTTAAAGCTCCCCACACAGCTAGGTGACTGGTGCGCGCTGAAAATATCCGCCTGGTCCTGGTATGGAACCGGGGACTTCATTTCCAGTGAAGCGCTCTACCAACTGAGCTAACCAGGAGTTAAACGTGAGTAGAGCAATCGGGTTTTATCAGCTGCCACCAGTCTAGCACCAACAGGGGTGAACGGCCTGCATTTATAAGGTTATTATGTAATTAACAAAAATGTGCAGGTGAGCTGGACAGATTTATTGATTAAAATCGTGTCTTTATTGATGAGAAATGTTCGCCTGCCTCTGGTCTGGTGAACCTGAGGCAGGAGGGAGGGGGTTGTGAGGGTTGTAGGGAGAGGGGATTATGATGATGATTAGGTTAGATCATTGATGGACCTCGGATGTCCTGATAAAACGTATCAGTGAATCCAGGATTTGCTTTCTGTGTTGTGCCTGTCCTTTCGGGTGGGTTCAGGCTTCTAAATTCTTTGGTTTCGCATCACTCTTTAGAGAGGCCCATGCGTCTTGTCTGAATTTCTCCAGAACTCTTGCAGACCCATAGCATGTGTGTTGTTGTCAGCAACCCTCCTGCGATGCACTTCTTGCACACAGGGTCGATGTCTTCATTTCCTTCTTCCTTTTTTTGTAAATGTTGCTTTTCTAGCCGGTGATTAAGGCTGTACCGGTCCTGATTCTTCGTAATCGTACATTCTCCCACCTCGTGTACACCCTTGCGGGATTGGGTCTTCTACTGTCAGTAGAAGGCCTTTCAGGTAGAGTTTGCGTTCTTCTTTTGCAAATTCGGCTCTTTCTTCTGGGTCAATGGGAGTTTCTTCGGTTGCATCTTCCGAGAGGTTAGGCCAGTTGCAGAGCTGGTGCTGCTAGCTGCCTCCGCGGCGGCCTGGTGTGCCCCTCGCGTTGCCCGGGATGCCAGTGTGCCCGGGTAGCCATTCAATTATCAGTGTAGAGCCTTGTTTCTTGTTTCCTGTTTCTTGTACTGCTGTTTCTGCATGCTTTAAGCGCCGGCTGCGAGCCTGTGAATATTCGGGCCGTTTAGCCCGACTGGAGAGTTCCTTTAATGTCTTCAGCAGCTGCCAGTATAGCTTTCAGTTGGGCCTCTCTGACGGACATCTGTTCTGAAAGTTTTGCTCTTTCAATTTTGTTCCCTGTTTCATTTGTCCATGCTATAGAAACAGCCGCGGTGTTCTTCGCGGCATCCGTGTATCTATTTCTCCCCTTATTTCTACTTCTGTACGTTGTTCCAGCCACTTGTTGTGTTTCTTAGCTGCGAAGGCTCTTCTGCCCGTCCCTTTCTTGGGTATCGGTTTGTGGTCCGTTATTTCAATGTTTTTCCTAGGTGGCAGGACGTCCTCTAGTGGGTACCTTCCTTCTGCTGCATAGCCCAAAATCTCAAGAAGGCGCCGGCCGTGTGGGGTTCTCTCTAGGCGTTGAAAGTGCACGATTTTTGCGCCTCCGCCTGTTCTTCTATCGTGTTCATCCCCGCTTATTTCCGGAGGTCTTCGAGGGGTGTATATTTTGGTAGTCCTGTAACTATTCTCATGGTCTGATGGTTTATTCTTTCAATCTTCTTCCACTAAGTCCTGTTTAGGTTCATCCAATTGCAACTGTACAGTGCTTTAGAGGTTATAGGAGTGCTTCGGCCATGATTCTGATAGCCTTTTCATCGGCCCCCCATCATTTGCCGGTTGTCTTTCGGATGAGTTTAAGTGCTCTGGTTTCATGTCTTTTCTAGCTCGGGTAGCCATTTAGTGGCTTCGTTCCGTCTCTTCAAAAGTGACTCCGAGGATCTTAATACTGGGTTGCCTGCCCATGGTCTGTCCTTTCAGCTGAAGTTGCACTAGGTGAGCGATGCCCTTCCTGTGATCCCTTAGTCTTGCGACAACCATGTATTGCGTCTTCTCTGAGGATGGTTCCATCCCCACTTCTTCTAGGTAGTTAGTATCCTCGTCGATGCCTCTTTGCATTATTTGCTCCTGTTCGCCCAGGGAGCCTCCTTTGGTCCATAGCGTGACATCGTCAGCATAAATTGTGAATCCAAGGTCTTGAATACGGCTGAGTCGTGTGGGTAGGTCAGCCATCACCATATTAAAAAGTGTGGTGATTTGACTGCTTCTTGTGGTACTCCGTCTGTTGTTAGGGTTCTCAGGGCCCATCGTGTTCCCGATTTTTACTTTGAATCTTCTTTTGTCGAGGAAATCATCGATGAATTTCATGCGTTTCCCTCTTAATCCGCATCTCGCCGCCCCGTCCTTGACCGAGCTGGACAGAATAACGACAATAATCCTTGGAGAAGGTGAACAAAGGAGACAAATGACAAAACAAAGTTCCGAACACAGCTAGGTGACTGGTGCGCGACTGTAAATATCCGCCTGGTACTGTATCGAACCAGGGGGCTCTCCATTTCCAGTGGAGCGCTCTACCAACTTAGCTAACCAGGAGTTAAACGTCAGTAGAGGAGACGGGTTTTATCAGCTGCCACCAGTGTTGGGAAGTACTTTAAGCATATTGTACTTAAAGTACTACTTCAAGTAGGTTTATGAAACTTGTACTCTACTTGAAGTTCATTCTCTGAGTATGTACTTGTACTTTACTTAAAGTATTGTTTCTGGTACTTTCCGAGGAAAGTACAATTTCCGACCTCAAAGTACAATCCCCAATTTGGTTTTGTTAAATTTGTATCACTAAATGATGCTTTGTTAACTCCGAAGAAATACTGGGAGGGATTTTCTACTCTCACCAGAGACGTGAGCAGACGATGCATCGCTTTGCCTGTTCTGGGGGCGGCTTCCCGGTAGCTTTTTGAACTCTGGCTACTTCTTGGTCGGTCAGCGCAAGCGAGGAGGTTTAAAGTATTAGGAGAGCAACTTAATCATAATCTAGCACCTGAACTGTGGTGCGGAACAATTAAACTTTCAGGTCGAAGAAAAGACAATAGAGGAGAACGTCACAATGTTTTGACATTGTCTTTCTCCTTTCCTTTTACTTGAAAGTTCCTTAATTCTTATTTTTTTGCACCCCAATCTCAGGTGTCACATTATGATTAATTATCACCAGCTCACTTTCACACTCACTGTTTTTTTCTTCATTAAAAAGAGGACGTTCCTTCTTTGAGGATTGCTTGCGGAAGCTACAGGGCTGACTTCATCCTCTCTCCTAGTACATTTAACCCCCTTGGGTGCAACAATCCAGTGCAAGCGGCGCCAAATTTAGAAGAGGGACTTCTGAATTTGGCTCCATTCCTGAAAATACTACTCTGTGGCCACTTGACTTTATCAAATATTCGCCGCTGTTTTTGCAAATAGTCGTGACCCCTGATTACACCTGGCAATGCATACCAGTTAAAAATCATTGTATAGGGGATTAAAGGCATCATGAAAAATTGTGTTAAATACTTGTACTTTACTTTAAATTAATTGTATTTATAGTACTTTACTTTATGTACATTGAACCCGTTGTACTTACTACTTTACTTAAAGTACATCACGTCCTCATTTACTTTGTACTTACCTGCAGTACCTTTTAGAAGTACTTTACCCAACATTGGCTGCCACCAGTCTAACACCAACAAGGGTGAGTGGCCTGCAACCAGTCACCTAGCTGTGTTCGGAGCTTTGTGTTTGTACTTTGTCCCCCCGTTTCTTTTCTCCATAGAATATTGTCGTTATGCCGTCCGCTCGCCTGCATACTGCATTAAAAAAGTCAAGTTGCTGTATTTGCATGTCTATTGGGTATATGCGTAAAATAGACGAAGTGTGTGTAAAACAGCATAACAAAACACACAGACACACACCATGTGTGAGTCGTACAGACTGCATTTGTACACGTATCGCTGCTTTGGACGGATGGAAGATGACAAGCCTTCGCGGAGGGGAGTTCTATGATTTGTTGCGATGTAGTGAATGCGAATGCACCATGTATAGTTTAGTTCTAATGCGTGGTGGTTTTAACGAAGGTTGTTTTGCCGATGATGTGGAATAAGCTTTACTTCTACGAAATATGCTCTTGCATGTAGAGAGATTCCTTGAGTTAGTATATATTATGTTGATAAATTGGCGGGAACCCAGAAATATAAATTGCGAGAACGGTCACCTGCGAAGGGCGACTTTAGATTGTGGAGTATACAAGGTGGTTGGACCCACAGCAGGGAGATGATTCCTCTGTCATTTGTTATTTACTGCGTCTGTGTTGCCAGTTTTAGTGCGTGCGAGAGCTGTCCTATAATTTCTGCTCGTAAAAATATCTATCCGTAGAGGGCCTGCTAAGGTTGACAGCGTTCTATATTTGTTTAAGGCTCACCGGCAGTCTAAGGTGTTCTTGTAGCACCCCCAAAAGGTTACTAAACGCCCCTAGACAGCCGTGAATCAGCTCGTTGTGTCACAGGGCACGCTGATTTACGCCTTTCAGGGCGTAAAAAGGTTTAGTGTGTCGCACTTACCTCGATAGCTTTGAGAAGTCCGCAACCAATCGAAGTGCCCGGTCTCATCTTTAAACCATCAATAGCTCTGGCGATTCCATCGCGAGCGTCGGTTGTGTTCAGTACACGAGGGGATGCAAGATTTGGCACCGACCGCTGAAAGTGACGATCCCAAGAGCCTGGTAGTCGCGTAGCAAGTGGCGGATCATGTGGTTCATTGCGCACTGGAGGAACTTGAGTCGACCATGTTGCTGTAAAATAATAGATTACCATCTTTTCATTTTGTCTGACCTGATAAGTTGGAGGCCCACACATAATGCGGTGAAAATGAGCTGGAGGGCACATGCTACGTGTGACATCACGTGACCCTGACGTCACGGTGTCACGTGACACCCTAAAGCATGGAACACATGAGCGGCGGAACAGGGCGTCGCGCGCCGTTCGCCGCTAGGCGCACCACAGGCGCACCGCGCGGCTTTATCTTATCCACCAGATCCGAGCGACGCGGCGTCGCGCGGAAGTGACGTAGGGACGCCAGCACCGTTGCTTAGATACTGGCGCGCGGCGCCCGTTTTCATCGCTCACGTGACCCTGGTTAACCTTGAGCACGCAGGTCTGACGTCACGCACTGAGGTGGCGCTACTGTCGGTAGCGGCACATCCAGACGCTTGACTACAAGCGATTCTGGTTCTGCGCATGAGTTATGGCGCGTTTCACTGGAAGCGGATCCGCACCGCAAAGCGGATTAGCGCGTTTTCAACCGCAAAGCGGCTGGGATCGATGTGGCTGGGGCGGGTTTGCCCACCGCTTCGGGACCGATTTCTGCCAACCACT
>JABSTQ010001266.1:0-25704 GCA_013358835.2 Ixodes persulcatus | reverse complement strand
CGCGGCGACAGTCTGCGGATGGCTCATTAAAAAATACGAACCTACCTGGACCGCCCGTACGTGTCGCTTCGCGGTGCCCCGTCGGCGGCCCAGCCCCGCTGTCCCCATGGCACCTCCGGAAAGGACTCCGTCACAAGTGGCACGCTAGTCACAAGGTCACTCCAGTAGTGCTCTTCTCATCGAGCGGCCGTGGTCACACCAAGTCACACGATGAGAAAAATGCTATGCCGAATTCTGAACAAGCGAAAATGGTATGCTTCTGTTCATTTCAATAGGTTAAGCCGATCATTCCACTCTCTATTTATTGAAGGAATCGCTCACAATGTGGTCCTAATTACTACCTTAAAAAAAAAAAAACCTTCCAGAAGAGAACGTATTGAAACCAGCAAAGAGCAAAACCAGTGGGTAAAACTTGTGAAGGATTTTGTTTAGTTTCGGTTTTGAAGCCGCCCATGTTTGAGGCCATGGTTACTAGCACTGCTTTCTAAAGTTCGCCAACAATTACGTACTTTAAAACAAATTCTAAAAAAATGCTTTTTAACTTATATTGGTACCTTTTGTTATTTTCTACACTCTTTTGGGTGAGTCACCAGGTTGGAAAAAAACTGTGCAACGCGGGGTAAAGGTACAACCCGCTACAACACAACAGTCCAAATCCAATCCAATCCAAGCCGTGCTTGTGTTGTTCGCTGATGTTGGTGTAGCTGATAAGGCGATTGCACAGCTCGTTTTCTCGTATTACCACGTGTTTTGCTTATAGATTGAACTAACGGCACGTTTTATGAACTATAACAAACTCTAGATCGGGCTTATCGCCATGTCAAGTCGAGGATCAAGAGGAGGACACGCTTTCTACGGTAAGGCAACCACCATATCTAAGCCTAACGGTCTCTGCAAACTGGAAAAATGGTAAAGCAATGTTATCATAAAGGTCCAATTATTCGCCAACGGTCGTCACACGTTTACGCACATACAAAAGAAAAAAAATGATGGCACGTAGCCCCGTTCTTTGCATCTTGTGAGTAGGAATGTCGATATTCTTGCATCGCACGGATGTGTTGCTTGGAAGCGAGCCCACTTGTTACAGGAAAACTCGTTGCCTGGAAGCGAGCCCACTCGTTACAGGAAAACTCGTCATAGGAGCACTGGTCAAATCGGACATCTTGTCCTAGGTGATCAGGACGGCCTTATGTCAGCAGGTGTCTTTCGATAACTTCAATCGTGGTGCCCCCTCACCTTCACCGCATCTCCATTACACGTGACTCTCGAACCTATACCTATTGGGCAAAGACCTGCTTACTCGAATCCGCGTCGCTAGTAGGCATGACGAGTAGTGACCTAACAGAGATATTTTGCCTTCCCTGTAAGCATGTGCTCCATTCCAACGAGTGGAATGGGCGCTCGGTCAGGGTACTATCTACGCATGCCTTGCACTGACACCACGTCGGCGGCCGTTGTGAAGAACCTTGCTGCAGCACGCTTACCTTCTGCGGCAAATATTTTGCACCACCGCATTTGTTTTGCTTGGCAGGAACAAGTAGAAACGACCATTGGTACAGTGTGGTAACAACAAATGCAAGCCATGTACAGAGTGGTCCACTTTTAAGGGGAACACCAGAACGCGTGGCCGGTGCTCCACACAGTGCCAGCTGCCGCCGCCCACGGAAGTTTAGCGGCGACGCAGCGTGTGCCGTGCGTCAACAGCTATGGCACTACTATTTTGCACGCTGCGTCTGTGCTGTAGAGAATGCACGACACTCACCACTTCTGGTGCTCCCTGCGTCTGTGCCGAGCTTCCGCGAGCTCTTGGAGCTGGTGCTGCGCTGAGCAGCAGCCACACATTCCGGTGTTCCCTTTAAAAGTGTACTACTCTGCACATCTGTGCACCCTGCTGAAAACAAACATCCTGCTCTCTTTTCTAATTCGAGGGGAAACAGGCGACGGCAGGTCACAGTGGTGACTTTGTTCTGCAACGCCTTCACGTCGGGTAGGACAAGGCAATCACTGTTTGCCTGGCGTACCGACAAGGCATGGCAAGAATGCTACAATTTGCAAATGAGCAAAAACGGCTTTAAAGGATTGTTTTAGGAGGCAGCTTTCATTCATTCACTCAGTACAAAGCAGACGATGTCCAGTGAAGCAGCTCGGCACTGGCGGTGACACTCGACTGCATCATACGCAGTGTACCACTGTGACGATATTGACCATAGCATTTTCACGTCACTTTACAGAAATCGCCACAAAGGAGAACTGGTACCACTGCAATCTTGCAGTATAATAGGAGGCAGGAGCTGGCAGGAAACAAACAAAGGGAGGCAGAGAGTGTCTGGCCAAGCGCGGCAGCCTTGCCAAACCTAACCACTTGAGCTACCACACACGTTGAACACTTAGATGACGATACTGCCACTGAATTTTTATGTCGCTGCACAGAAAGTACTGCTAACAATTGGGGGCACTATCACAACTCTTTGACACAAACCTGGTTAGGTCAACACTGGGATAGAAAGCAAAAAACCTGCTGTGAAGGAGCAGTGAGCATTTCAAACAACCTTGTTGCTAAGCCCAAGCTTTCATCAGGTTGAAAGCAGTTTTCTTTATAAAACTGGAAGCAATTGGCTTGTAAACTAAATTAATTCCTTTGAAGGGGCATGCGTCACTACTTTCTTAACCTGTTACTGACAGGCAAGTCCTCTGAAGCCTCGAGGAAACTCTTAACACTGTTCTGTAGGTCTGTGTTACTGCATTCGAACCCTCACGTGTTGGAACATTGAGGAGGAAAAAGTATCTCGTGGGCAACCAGCTTTGTGCATATGGACATGGTACGCAAAACATATCCGTATAACTATACCCATAAAACACCCCTGCCATGTGCTTGCCTTGCAGTGAGCATATGAAATGTAAACAAAAAACCACACCTGTTGGAATCGTTACCAAATGTGAAACCTCAACTGAGATTAATCTTGATAAAGAAAATTGTAATCATGTGGCCAATTCAGAATGCTCTATATCAGGTTTTTCACAGTATATCCAAGCCTCCAAGCAAAACCCTCTCTAAATCAAGCATCCTGGAATTTTGAATTTGCTGCAAAATTGTCATCAGAGGCAATACGTTTCCTCAAACACGGGTACAAGGGCACCGTTTCACATCTGTCGGGCCAGTTGTCGTAAACCCGACAGGTTTGGATTTCAGACATGTTGAACACATTGAACACATGCTAAATACATGTCGAGACATGAACAAAACCCATCTGGCACGCCTCAGTTTGATCAGTTCAACGTAAGATAGCGTGACCCGTAGCGTTGCAAATGGTTTGCTCTCTGCAAGGAAAAGGTCATTAATGGCAGTGCAGTTGTGCCAATCATCCAGTTTTTAAGATGCCAGTCAGCAGAACTCCTGGATGAGGAACTTGACCCAAATAGTGCAGCTGCGAGTGATGCAACCAGGTCATCCCGTTGCAGGTCATGACGACCGCGGCGGCGGCGGCAGCGGTGGCGGTGGCAGCATCGGAAATGGTGGTCGCGGCAGAGGAAACAATCGGGGCGGAAGGATGGGCAACCGAGGGGGCTTTGGGGGTCCTATCCTGAAACGCTTCGTCCGCCAGAAGTTCAGGGCACCCACCGGCGCTTACAACGCCTACGGTGAGTACGCTCGCACTTGTTGCAAACTTAATGGCTTCAGGCAAGGCTCTGAAAGGAGATATCGTCGACGGGCCACTGTTTTTTCAGTTCGTATATTTTTATGTTTTTAGTATTGCACTGAAATTAAAAAATGTTTTTTTTTAAGGGCTTATTTAAACACGAAAAAACAATGTTGCAATGTTTACGTTTTTAGACACAATTTAAGTGGAGGTCGCCCTAAGCCTTGCCAAAGAATATACCGTAAAATACCGCGGAAGCGCCCATTACCGGACAAGCGCCCACTATTAAGATTACCAGAACTTGGAAATCGTGCAAAGTACAGGTTAAGCGCCCACCCTCTCGGGAACGCCGGCGGCACACGCGGCGACCGCCAGCGGGGCGGGGATGTCCACTTTCTTGCAGTGGAAAGGAGGAAACTAGTGGACACGAGGAAGTGAACTTTATTATCTAGGTCACCCAGGCACTGTGTGGGGTTTCCACAACACTGGAGATGTTGAACTGATAGCAATGTCAGGACAAATGGGAGTGCAGATAACGCAGACGAACCCCAAGACAAACCCACTTAGCCTCGGAGCTTTTGTTAGAAAAAGCTTGGATAAAACGCTTGCTATTTCGACTCACTGCCGCTGGACCCTCATTCCTCGTGCGGCAAGCAAGTGGATACGTACCATGCATTCGTACACGATATCCAGGAAGGTTGAAGTCATCGACTGGCATCGGGCGTCGGGCAAGAACGTGAGTCGCACCTCTCGACACTTCAAAATCGATCGTAAACGCATCCGCGAGTGGGACTCAAAGTACGACATGCTGAAGCATCAGGATTACGGCAAACAGAAGATGAAGCGGAAGCTGACTGACGGCGGTCCAGTCTTTAGTGAAGAGTTAGACGACGCGCTCTTCGAGTACCTGCAGACTCAGCGAGATGCCGGCCGCGAGTAACCGGCTTCTAGCAGAAGAAGCGCTCCGCATTGCTGTAAACCTCAACCTCGGAAACTTCAAGGCGTCTAGTCAATATATCAAGCGTTGGAAAAAGCGGTTTGGGGTAACTATGCGCGTGTCGACCAACGACAGTCAGAAAGCCCCTGCCGACTGCGCAGAAGCCGTCAATGCGTTTCGCGCCAGGATTACAAGCTTGCGAACGTGCCACGACTACACGCCTTACAACATTGCCAACATGGATCAAACAATGGTCCGCATGGATAACCCTGTGACGCGTACCAACAATGTGGCAGGAGAAAGCAGTATTCGGATTGCTAACACCGGCTGCGCCCGTCGTGGTTTCACGGTGGCCCTGGCAGCCCGAGCATCGGGTTCGAAACTTCCGGCGTTCGTCGTCCTAAAGGAACCGACTGGGAGGATTCCTCCACGATCATACATGGGCCTTCGGATACCAGGTATGAATGTTTAGCTATCATAGTTTGGTGTACTGTTTCGTTGTGGTCGTGGGTGGTGCATGACGCTCGCGAGTGCTTAGATAGCCTAGATCGAAGAGAGGGAGCAACTCAAACCATGGAGAGCGATTGCAATTTAATGGCGGAGGCCTTCTGCGCAGATTGGCTGCAGTTCGCATTATTCACGTTGTCATGTGGCGATGAGAAAAGCGGGCAGAGATCCACTCTTCCGACATCTCGCAGCTCCTATTGCAAACGCGCCCCGTAAACGATGCGACCTCGATCGAGCAGTTGGAAGCATTCTACAATCTAGGCACACTGAGTGGCTCACTGGCGCAGTGACTCTGGCTATCAATTATTAGACTCTGCCCACCCTCGAGTTGTGATGACGACATGACTCGCGTTCGTTCGTTCGGCAGCAGTTTCCAGAGCTCGCTCACTCATGACGTAACCGTAACTCTCACGACGCAGTGAATCGTTAACTGCGTCACTCATTTTTATGTTCATCTATTTTTGTTTCTGCAGCGAATGTTCGCTTAACATCATCAAAAAACGGGTGGATGACGACCGAGAAGTGCCTCGAGTGGCTCAACCATGTCTGGGGTCCTGACACCGACGATGCTCGCCGTTTGCTGGTGATTGATCAAGCGCCGATCCACAAGACCAAGGCCGTAGTGGACGCAGCTGAAGCGGCTGCCACAGACATCGCGTATATTCCCGGAGGGTGCACAGGAATTCTTCAACCCGCAGATGTCTACTGGAATAAGTCCTTCAAGAGCTCCCTCCGCTCATCGTGGGCGGAGTTTATGAGGAAGGGTGAGAAGACTGCAAAAGGCAACCTCAAGAAGCCTTCAAGGCAGGACGTTTTGAACTTTGTGTCGGCAGCTTGGGCTACAGTACCTGAAGAGATTATCACCCGGTCATTGAAGGGATGCGGCATCAGCGGTGCACTCGATGGCAGCGAGGACGGACACCTGCACGACCGCCTTGCGGGCATTGGAGAGCCCGCGATCGCGATCCCCTCGAGTCGCGAGAGCGTTAACGACGAAGGCTTCAACCTGCTCTTTTGCAGCGACTCGGAAGATTCGTTCTCTGGATTCAGCGAGGACGAGTAAGTGTCTAGTCAGTGGCCGTTTATAGTTCGGAAATAAACATGTCACCATGGTTTCTTTGGTTCCGTTTGCGTACATACAACTGCGCGGCTCATCGCGGGCCGCCATCTTGGTTTTTAGCA
This sequence comes from Ixodes persulcatus, assembly GCA_013358835.2. Lineage (NCBI taxonomy): Eukaryota > Metazoa > Arthropoda > Arachnida > Ixodida > Ixodidae > Ixodes > Ixodes persulcatus. Next base: position 19,440 of record JABSTQ010001266.1, on the reverse strand, counting down.
CCTGGACCGCGCAAGCGCCCATGTTTAGCTTTAGCCGTTTCTCGGCGAAATTGGGGTGGGCGCTTCTCCGGTATTTTACGGTAGTTAACTACGTTCCATTTCTCGGCTCTCGTTGGTTGGAGATGATTGACGTGTAGAACATCTGTTGTAAAATTGTTTCACCGTGCCATAATAGTATTTTTATGGTTAATATTTTTATGTTTGAGAAACAAATAATCTAAATAGTCATTATTGTTTTCAAGCATATCGTAAGATCGCCTTTCCCACATTGGGGTGAAACGATAACAAACATGGCTGTCAACGTCTGCGGAGTGTTAAACAAGCGTAGCTCGTCCAGCTCGTCTACTTTTGTGAGTGCGAGCTGTGTTGCGCTCACCGAGGTATTTAGACGAAGATCTCCTCGACCGACGTAGTTTGCAACAAACAACTGTCGCAAGTATGCGCCTTTGGAAGCGCTGTGCAGGTGCTTGTTTTCGTAGTGGAACTGTCCTAAGTTTAGCGTCCCATGTTAGCTATGTTGCTTGATCTGGCTGGATTTATTTGTTTGCACATGTTTATGGTGAATAAAGATGTTGTATCCTGTAAAGGTTTGCTGCTCTGTGACTTTTGCAATAGTCGTGATTGCAACCATGGTTTCATTACCGAGAAGGTACCTACACAGGTAAGAATTTCCGAGGCATTTGGTTGGAGGCAATCAGGCGTTAGGCTCGCATCAAGTTTGTCCAGGTATGTTCCCGTCATTTTGCATTGAAAGGCAAGTAACTCTCAAGTTTTGGAGTGCACCTGGCCTTACAAAGCAAATATTTTTTTGTTGTGTTTTAATTTTGCGTAGCAGCACTTGCGTATGCCATGTGAAAAAAATAGCAAGAACAGTAAAGCTAGAAAGACTGCATATTTATTTTTTAAATTTTTTTACTTCTCTCGGTTGCTTATTACCGCACATCGATCGACGCTGACAGACTCTTGTATTGGACTACAAGAGTCTGTCGGCGTCGATCAGTTTGGGATTGAGATCACCGTAAACGGTGACCTCATTCCCAAACTGAAAGCTTAGGACCTTGAACAAAACAAACACACGGACCTACTTCCTATCTAGCCGGAATCTGGAAAGGCTGTGCTTTATCTAGACGAGACGCGCGGCAAGTGTCACGTTGCATTGTGTTGTCCCCTGATGACATGTTGTAACGTGACGTCACCATTTCACTACTATATTCCGATAGAAAGTATTGCTCGTCGCCCAGCTTGACCGAATGTCTAAGCCGCGTGATTTTTCAATGTCAGCTTGAGACTCCCTGAACAAACGAGTTTCAGGCTTTGAAAGCTATTTTACTATTTACTGTAGTAGTGATGTCTAGGAAGCATATTTAGAGGCCAATCTCTAGAGTGCATACAATAGGAGGATGGCAACACACGAGCAGCAGTAAGCTGCCAAGAGACTCCTCAGGGATTTCGTGCAACCAATGGACCCGAGTTGCCGTACTTCATCTCACTGGGACATTAGGGTTGTTAACTGTATGTCGAGAGGGTGTCACCCACTGGAGTGTGAACAGCGCTTTACTTGCTCGCTCGCTCGAGGCCTCGTCGTCCCGGTTGTCCTCGCTTGTTCTCATTTAGCCGAGACGGTAGCTCAGTCGTCACCACTCGCCCTGACTTTTGGGCGTCCTTTATTTCAGGTTCTCGTAGATGAGCCAACATTGTTTTGACGTGTGTCCGAGTGGTCCAGTCAGACTCGCATTGCTTATGATGTTGCAACCTGGTTTTGTTCGCTACCAGGTCGAAGAGACGCAGGCGGAGACAGGGCAAGATTTCAGGACGACGACGATGACATCGACATGCTCGGCGGCGGCGGCAACCTGCCAGACAACATGAGGGGAAGATTGTGAGTCAGTCTCCCCACCCCTTGGTCAAACTCAGCCGGGCTGACACGTGTGTTTTCCTTGTCTGCAGCAAGCCGTACGGCCCGTACAACCGCAACCGGAGGAAGCGTGGCGGAGGCAACGACAGGAGGCCAGGTAAGGGACACGTTTAGAGGAAATTGCCTTTCTTTGGCGCGGCACGGCAATGCTAGCGGCGAAAAACAAGAAATGTTTCGTTTCCCTGGGGCTGCCTGGCAAGATAGGTTGCCATCTAGTACGAAGTGTAGCGCTGGAATGCCACGAAGTATGCTTTAGTTAGCACCGGGAAAGTGCAGGTGCCTGGTTTTCGCACGTGGGCGTTGATGTGGCAGCGGTGGCAGATGTCACGTTTTTGCCAACCGTTGTCATACCTCGAGCCACTGCTACGCTTAGAGCACCGGCGCTCCCTTCCCCGGCCGTCTTGCGGGCGCACTTGACGGCCGTTTTGGTCATTTTGGTGCACGGTCCGAACCTGGCGCACTTGACGGTCGTTATGTTTAGTAAATCATTTTCCTCTGTCGCGGACTGTTCTGAACATTTCTAGGGGATGGAAACGCAACTCCTGCGGTTTCAGATGACTGGCGACAATGATTTTAGGTACCATGGTGGCAGGAGTGTCGTCACTTGAAAGCTACGCTTTTTTGTCGGCTCTTGTTGCACCTAAGGTATGTTGCTATTTCGCTGAGCGCCCGCAAGCACCTCTTTGTACATCCACGCTGGCAAGCCGGATTGGCGCCATCGAAGTCTGCCAAGCCGACAACGAATGGCGGCTGTTTTCACTCGGAAAAGTAGCAGTTACGACACTTGGGGGGGGGGCAGCGTAACGACGTAGCGCTCCCCTTATTTGTGCGAACGAATGCACAAACACTTTGGTACCAAGATGGATCCATATGTGGTTCATTTAGTGCTTTTGTTGACCCAGTTGCGCGCAAACACGCTTGTCGAGGTTTTCACCGATTCGAGGGGGCTCGATTGTCAACACGTCGGTTGTTCAGCCGTACCAGCATCTGTAGACCTTTTGCTAAATTACCCGGGCATCATGGGGCATGCTGCAAGCGTAGTTTCGCACGCTGGACAGGCTGGTGTCTGCAGAAGTATAAGTGTTTAGAGTCAAAAACCTAAAGCAGGCGGCGCTTTGCATGGGTGTTTGTCAACGCCGCAATATGATTATCGACCTGGAATCTTCTATACCTACACTGCGAGCACATGTACCTTCTTTCTCAGCATTCTCCTTTTTGCTTGGGTAACTGGTCTGTGGGGTCTTTTTTGCCAACTCTACGTCAGTCTACAGCCAGTTTAGCAGCTCCAAAAGTGCATAGCCACGGCGCTCGTCGCGTTTGTGGGTTTCGCCATCGACGGTTAGACCATCACGCAATTAAAAAGCTTAGGATTGCAGCACACTCACTGCGCGCGACTGGTTTAGTCGGTGACAACGATTGCGCGAAGGCCACGAGCGCCGTGACTATGCACTTTTGGCACCGCTTCATCGAATCGTTGCGTTGGCTGCTGGTCAGACTCGTAGTAAAACGTGCTGCGGTCTTTTTTATTTTTTTTCTCGGCGGCAGAACAGGGTGTTTTGGTAGCGTTAGGTGGCTCTGCTCGTTTGGGGCTCTTGGCAAACGGTTTCCTAAGCCTTTGGCCCGTGTTGCTTCCAGGAAACGAAATGTACGTCCCTCCGCACCTCCAGAAGAGAGACGGGGAGCTGGTCTGGTTCAAGGTTGTGGTGAGTGCAAGACTTGTGGCTAAAAGTGCAAGATTTCAAAAACAATTAAAAAAAAACACAAAAAAAGAAGAAAAAGTATGCATCTGAAAATTTGTTTTAGAAGTGTAATCCAGCAATCTTTTTAAAGACATGTACCGACATAAAACAGCGATGGCGAGAGTGTTTTTCGACAGTTTTGGTGGTAGATGTTTCAATTGTCTACGGGAGCTTTGTCAATTTAGCTGGTTTTTGACTATGCATCTGGAGATAGCGATGTGCTCTTTGTCGTGCCATCGCTGTATTGGGTTTTCTGGAACGGTTAACTTGCCGCCACCGTTCGTCAGTCGTGATGTTAATATCACGCAAAAGTATGTACATAAGGTGGTGCACTGGCAGCGGCTCGGTCGTAGTAGTGGGGAAGTTAATCAGTAGCATAATACGTAATCACGTAGCAGTGGGGAAGTTAGCATAGTACGTAATCACGTAGCAGTGGGGAAGTTAATCAGACCCGTTTATTCTATCTTGCTTCCTCTTTCTTCTCCTCCCCGGCAGTCTTGATTGTCGTCCTTTTCTTTCATTACCGGGCTCACTTCACTTCCCCAGACTTCAGAAGTTATCCCTCCTGGGACAATGCTGAAAAACATTTCCAATTGAGGCAGTCTCCATTGCAGTGATGTGATTGCTGCGCCAATTGCGCCAAACTGCGCCAAGGGGCTAACCCGGCTACTTCCTGCTACATTTTGCCGAAATATGGGCAATCTGCGCCAAACCTGCGTCAAAAAACCAATTTCGGTCGCCTTTGAAAACCGAAACTAAACCGAGTACCGTAATTGAGCATTCGTGGGTTATGTGGCACAAGCGGCCGCCCGACACAAAGTACCCTGCATCAATTGTCCATCCGGTCTTGCATGGTTTCTCGCCGTCTCGCGTTCTCGTCGTGTGGCGGATCTCGTCTCGCGTCTTCTTTTTAAACATTTTCAACGATAGACGCGGAATGTGTGCGGACGCTCTGACGCTAGCATGCCGGGTACCAGCCATGCCGTCATGCTGTGAAAACGAAACCACGTTTTTGCGCGGCAGGAGTTACTTTGTGAGCTGAATCACTCGCTCCTGAAAGCAACGGCCGTGGTCCCTGTCTTTTAGTCACTGTGGTTGCGCGACGTTGGGTCTTGCCGTCCCCAAGTCGCTGCAGATATGGTGCTTTCTAATATGAAACTAGTACCGCCGCTTGTTCATCAAGATTCTTTTTCTTGTTTTAATCATGCGTTACTAAAAAAATCCCTTTTTAACTCAAAGACTGTCGTGTCGAAGTATTGATTGATTAGGTTTCCTCTCGGTCGGCTTTCTTTCGAGAGGTACCCCGGTCCGTGAAATGTCTGCCGCGAAAGAAAGTTGGTGAAAAGAAGTGAGCTAAAGCAAAGAAGGCAAAGTCTGCACGCTGAACCCGCACAGCGCGCTTGTTTGTCTCGAGTTCAGTCGTTGTGCAAAGCGCTCCAAGAGCTTTTTGACCTTGGCTCGTAATGTCTTGCAGCGATGCGCTCAGGTTTTTTTTTGAGTGTTTAGCTTGTACCTTGTTTGCCGGCCTGGCAAGCACACGCCTCTGAACTGTTTTTTCTCGTATGCTCGACAGTTACATTTTTCATACAATTTTGGGAATCAGTTGGCAATGGAGCGGAGTGGCATGGTTTCGGTTTAGATCTAGCAGCCGTTGTCTCCGCTCGCGCGACAAAGCACGCGCAACTGCAAGCCTGCCGAAGTTGCCCTCACATGCATGCGAACATGATTGCACAACAGAGGCACCAGCCGGGACGCTTGCAATTCATGTTTTAAGTTTGCTTACTTTTGACGAAAATCTGGCGATTCGGGAACCAGTAAAACGGTGGCAAGCGGTTTCTCGGAACACAACACACAACACAACACAACACAAAGTGCCCTCTGTTTGTACAGCACTTAAAAGTAATATTTTTATTTTTATAAGAATATCTGCTCCAAAAGCCACTTTTGCTGCGCTGAAACACTGTCTTGGCTGCTCCAAAAGCCACTTTTGCTGCTCCAAAACACTGTTTTGGCTGCTCCGAAAGGTGCTCCAAAATGGCTTAGGCCAATCACATCACTGCCATTGTCTCGTTAGGGCCGTAGTACCTAATCGTCTTCAATATGCCCTGCTGCGCAGCCGTTTTCACAATGCGGTAAGACCCGGAAAAACTGGCGCTTGACCCAGATATTCCTTTTCGGCCGATAGAGAGGGAACTTTCCCAGTGGCCGCAAAGATTGGGCTACATCCCAGGCCCTTTGTGTACGATCTGTTGTGGTGAGACACAGCTACTTCGAGACAGCACTTTCAGCCTCCTGGAAAACCTGGGTACATTTTCATGTATTGCTTAACTAAATTGCTTGTTCAGCAAGACCGCTGGCTGCTGTATGATATGGTGCAGAAAACTTCAGTGAAATACCTCGCTGTCTTGCCCATTGTTCGAGCTTTCATGACGTCTGGTCCTAATGACGAATCTTGAAAAACGATACCTCGTGTATTCCGCACCTGTAGGTAGCCTGCATTGCATAGAACTTCAGCTGGTTATCTGAATGGTTTGTTCAAGTGACGTTTTTTGTGCACTGTGGAAAGTAAGACAGCCAGAAAAGCTCCTTTTTTTTCTTTTTCGTTTTCACCCTCGAAGCCTAGAGGCATTACGGAGGTGGTTGGAATTATAACGTACAAAAATTTAACAAAACCAGGAAATCGTGGAACGGGTTCTAGCAGTTTGGTTACAGCATTTTTATAATCAACAGAATTAAGAGCTGTGGCAATGGATGTGGGAAGGTGATTCCAATCAATAGACGTACAAGGTATGAATGATTTAGAGCAGGTATTAGTGTGACGCTGGACGCTGGATTATATGCTTTCAGATTCCCCATGGCAAAAAGTTTGGCAAGGAGTTCATCTACAGGGAGATCAATGCCAGGACCAACGGTCCTTTCATCCCCTACAATGTGAGTACCTCTGTTTGTTATGCCGCGAGCTCCCATTTCCGCAACCGGAGCCAAGATGATGTCAGCTTCAGGTTGGAATCTTTGGGGTCCTAGCTTCTTCCAGAACTTCTAGGCAATGTTTCCCAGGGGATGTAGTGGCTGAAGGGGAATTCCTTGTTTGTTTTTGTTATCCCTTACCACGGACGGAAGTGCTGCGTCATTTGCGCCAAGTTGCACCATGAACGAAGGTCTGCTATCTCTCACGCCAAAATGCCGTACCTGGAGAGAATTGCACCACACCTGTGCCAAGATCGGCTTTGACAAGGAAAAAAGATATATTCATATTGGTCGACCCTAGTATTTAGGGAGTAGAGGGAAGGAAATCGTACAAATGTATATTTCACCACGCTTCGAATCAAGGTGAAACGAAGTATAGAAATCGCTCATCAGCCGTACTGGCCACGTCATTTACACCACACCTGTGCCAAGATCGGCTTTGACAAGGAAAAAAGATATATTCATATTGGTCGACCCTAGTATTTAGGGAGTAGAGGGAAGGAAATCGTACAAATGTATATTTCACCACGCTTCGAATCAAGGTGAAACGAAGTATAGAAATCGCTCATCAGCCGTACTGGCCACGTCATTTACACCACACCTGTGCCAAGATCGGCTTTGACAAGGAAAAAAGATATATTCATATTGGTCGACCCTAGTATTTAGGGAGTAGAGGGAAGGAAATCTTACAAATGTATATTTCACCACGCTTCGAATCAAGGTGAAACGAAGTATAGAAATCGCTCATCAGCCGTACTGGCCACGTCATTTACACCACACCTGTGCCAAGATCGGCTTTGACAAGGAAAAAAGATATATTCATATTGGTCGACCCTAGTATTTAGGGAGTAGAGGGAAGGAAATCGTACAAATGTATATTTCACCACGCTTCGAATCAAGGTGAAACGAAGTATAGAAATCGCTCATCAGCCGTACTGGCCACGTCATTTACACCACACCTGTGCCAAGATCGGCTTTGACAAGGAAAAAAGAATATTCATATTGGTCGACCCTAGTATTTAGGGAGTAGAGGGAAGGAAATCGTACAAATGTATATTTCACCACGCTTCGAATCAAGGTGAAACGAAGTATAGAAATCGCTCATCAGCCGTACCGGCCACGTCATCCCCTGAACTTCCAGACAATGTTGGCGATGTCAGTGGCTCGAAGTCGCGAGAAAAATTAGCGCAAACTGGTATTGCGGCCGCTGCGACGAGAAGCGACCAGGGTCCTTTAATCTTATGAGATCACTCGATTATCGTGTCTCCCACATGCCTCTATGCCGTGGCTAGAGCGTATCACAGGCTACGTCCGTGCCCCCTCCAAGGTCATGGGAACTCACACGGCCTTGGATTGGCTCCGACGGCTCGTAGCATCCGCTGTGCTTGGACATAAGATGAAACGGAGTATAGGAGCAGCGGCTAAAACGGGGGAGCACCTGGGCTCTGATCTTAAAGAGCTGTGCCGAGAAAGAAAAGAAAAGGAGTAAACGCGGATCTACACTTAAGTTGACACGGAATTCAAAGTGCAGCAAATTCTGACTGGACGTAATACTGGGTGGGAGGGAAGTGGGTCGGGGGGCATGCGTTCAGCGATGAACATTTTGGGGGTATGCTGGTTTTTTGCCGGCATTTTACCAAAATTATATTTACAGGCTAAATAAACTGAGCGTTAAAGGGGGAGGGGATAGGCTTTATCTCAACTAAAGTGTTGCTCTATGATCAGTTTTTCAACCGCTTTTTTTTTTTCTTGGTACCCATTATAAACGGAACTTATATCTTGAGGCTTATTTTTGAAACGAGGCTTGTGTGATCCTTTTGCGACCTACGCATTTTTATGACACGAGGGAATGAGTAATATGCTTCACTACCAGAGAGGAACCCTCAATCATAATAATAACACTAACTCATTTTGCTTTTCTTTCTTTTTTTTTAATTATTTAATGTGATATGCTAACAGATGTTGGCATCTGCTCCAAAAGCGTCAATGGCTTTTCCAAACCAATAATTTGCCTGCTACAGAACCTGCTACAAAAGGTCAAATGCCGCTTTCATCACTGTTGTACATTTGCTATATATGTTATTGAACCCATTTAAAACGATCCCAGAAATTTTTAAATATAGGATGTAGTGAGCGATTATCTGATGCACACTCCTGCTGCTATATTTTCAATGTAATTTGAGCCCACTTTTAACGAACAGACCCGAAGCAGAAGTGGGGTTATATTGTAAAAGATTGCCAAAGCTGAGAACCTTGCTTTAGAGCACAGCTCTTAGGCAACCGTTTCAGGGTTTCGCAGTGCCGCCGTCGCCGTCGGTGTAACCGTGCTAAGTGTAGCGGGAAAAATGACATCACATGACTTGGTGTCACGTCACCTATGAAAAAGTGAAGTTTCTCCGCCGGATTTTGCGGGAAAATTGACGTCGTGTGACCTCAACAGCAATTCAATTCCCCACTAAATTGAGCGGAAAAATTGATGTCACGTGACCTCAACGCCAATTCGGTTCCCCCCCCCCCTGAGAGCTACAGAGAGACGGAGGAGAAGTAGGGAAAGAGGAGGAGGAAGAGGGAAGGAGGGGAGGACGAGGAGCAGAGGAGAGGGTACAGAGGAGGAGGAGGAGAAGGGGCATACCCTCCCCTCCGTACCCTCTCCTTCTCCTCCTGAAGAGCTGCGCTCTAGTTTCGCATTACAGAGATTTGTAAACGTCTAATTTTCTTGTTTGTTTTTAAGCATGTGCATGTCCAGAAACCGGTGTGGCAGAATTTCAGCCGATAAAATATCCTTGGTTGTCCAATATTACTGCACATTTGGGGTGTTGGCAGGGCTTTCTTTCATAGATGATACACGTGACAGCCTTTGCACCTTTGAGGTACAAAATTCATACCAATTTCATCCGTGTAACGTCGCCGAGCAACGTACCTTACATTTTGTGTTGCCACTGCCCTCACAACAGTGGTGTAGGAAAGGGCCAAGTTTTATAGCTCTTATGCGGACCTCCCACTTGCGTCGGCGTTGCGCCAGGCAGGAAACTCCATTTCATGAGCACTTGTGCATGCATTGCCCCGTGACGCAAAGCAAACCGCACGCACTTGGCTCTTGCCAAGTGCCAGCGTCATCTATTTCTGCGGTTGCAGGGGAGATGCCGCTACACCTTCCTTACCATAAAACCCAATTCGCACGTACTGTCAGGTGTAATGCAACTCGCCGCTCGTAATTGTCCCTGTCTTAGCCTCAGGCGGGAATGTTGACTCCTGTTTGATTCGTATGTGCAGCGTGTTCCCTTTCCTACATATACTTCAATGACCGCAAGGCTATGTCGAGTCTGATGGAGCAAATAAAGAGTCGTTGTGCATAAAAGTTGGTGTTACTGGTACATGCAATATTGGCTATCGGCGTCGCTCTTTTGCACGGATTTTTGTTTTTCTTTAATTAAGTCTTTTGAAATTATATTTTTTTCGCAGTACCAGCACGACGGCAGCTATGCGGTGTTCTTTGTGAACGACGCTGCAAGTGCCACGGCAATCAGGAGTCTGAACAAGACCATCGACACCCCTCAAGGCTTCAAGGTGACGTCTTCTTCCCCTCACACAATTTTCTTTCGCGCCCCCTCTCGGGCAAACGGAGGTCGCCGGAAGCATTGGAAGTCGGGACTTCGATCGTTTCGACCTGGACGAGCGTCCTACCGGCGGCGGTGTCTGGAACGCGTTTCCGACCGCCAAGACCGCGACGTCCGACAGTGCAACGCGCCAGCTCCTGTTACCTTATTTATTGCCACTTTGGGAGGACCACTTTTGATGTAGAGGCGGGACAGGACGCTAAACGGGCCAGTCCGGGTCGCATTCTGGGCACCGTGGTGCCGGCGTGTGGCAGCGTATCACTGCTGCACGCCAGGCGTCAAAGTCCCCAAACTCTGTAGTACTGCACCGGCTAAATTTCTCGCCTATCCCAGCCCGGGACCCGGGACCGACCGACTTCCCGTCGGCTAAACGTACACGCAACGCAATTGAAAAGTGCATACTAAGCTTCTTTTTTTTTCTAGTTTCGTTACGACTGGCATTTAGATTTCTGTAAACGACTTTATTTTCACGGGCACGATATTTCAAAATTTTTTGAAGTGTGCACTTAGGGAGTATTTTAAGGGTTCCAAATTTTTGCGATTGGGAGCGCGCCACGTTGGCTCGTAACCGTGGATTGTGCATTTGCATGACCAATTTTTCGCGGTATCTTTTTAAATCTCGCAATTTGCTATAATTAGGTTCTTCCAAGTATTAAGTAACTTACAATGTGCTCCTTTGAACTGCTATTCTGTTGTAACGGAAGTTTGGTGTGTCGGTAATTCTGCTTTCTGTAACAAATGACAGTGATCTTAAATGAGCTATCGGATGCTTCAGGTACGGGTCTTGTTTCTCACTCTGCTGTTACGGTAGAAATAACACACAGTGCAATCCACTTATAACGATACGACATATAATGACGTACCGCTAATCATGATCAGTTTCTAGGCTAGAAACAATCAGTTTCTAGTCAAGACACAACAATAATCGGCTACAACGATTGAAATGTTGTGTTTTCTCATTATCGTTATAAGTGGATTACACTGCAGATAGTTTGTGGACATGCGCGAATAGGGGGTTTTCTGTTCAAAGGCAAATTTCCAGGCAAGTGGTGCAAGACATTCTCTGCCCAATTATGGGGATGTCGGACAGTGCCGATTAAAAGTCCTGTCTAACCCCATTTGAGGTCAAAACTGCCATGTGCTTGAATCCGTATGAGGAAGCGGCAGGGAGGGGGCGGGGGCTTCTAGTATTGAGTTGGGGGCCGCATAAAACTGCCTTGCTGGTTGCCGAGTCCTGCGCTAGACGATAGTGACCAGAGGCAGATCGAAGGGGGACAGCGAGGGGGGTGGCCGACCCCCCCTCCGCCCTTCTTGGAGGGCAATTTGACATGGGTGGACCCCCCGGTGCACACGATGGATTGGGAGAATAGCATCCTTACAAATTTTCTGCCCCCCCCCCCCAAAACGGAGTTCTGGATTACGCCCCTGATAGTGACGGGTGTGATGACTACAAAAGGATATGAAAACTCGAAGGAGTTGGGTGTCGGCGACAACGAGGTCTTTACTTCGACCTATCTCTGGACAAAAGTGGACATGACAAATTCCCCGCTGGCGCTTCACCGTTTTCCCTTTATTGCCAAGGCCCACCGTCAACGTCGGCCTCGATGACGACGACTCTAAACATGTTAGAGTACTGGTAGTACCTTCTTTTCAGTGCTGATGGGATTAATCAGGTTATCGCGGATTTCATCATATCATCGTGTAAATTTAGATCAATTTTGAATCTAGGTAACTTTTAAAGATTGCAGCCCTGTGCCATGTAAGTTTGAAATGAAGAGAGAGACTTTGTTGTAGAAGTATGCAGTTAAAAAAGCAGTTGCATTTCGGTGAAGTTTTTGTGTAAATTGCCAGGTGCCTGAAGGGCTAGGAAAGAAAGTATGCTGCGCATTTGTTTCGTGCTGCTGTGCGAGGGCTGAAGCATGCTTCCAAAGCAATCGTTTGACACCGTCAAACTTCTCGTAATCAGTTGCAAACAAAATCTACTGCCCAAGCCACGTTTTCACTGTTGCCGGGAGAGACTTCCAGTTTAAGATACGGGGTAAGGGCCAAAATTAAAAATTCAATAACTGTGCAAAAAAAAAAAATATTTTGGATTGACATTTGGGGTACTAGCTTAGCAATGTTTGTTGATGTGTTGAGACCGTGAAAGGAATGTCGGAGTGCCCCTTTAAACTTCCACAGAAATATCCTCAGGTGGGAACCGATTGGCTCATCGGCTGTTTCAATGTGGTGCCCTGCAGATGACCATCATGCTGAAGAACTCCGAGATACCCACGGTCACGATGGACGACGACATAATTGAGGCCCTCAAGGTTGGTTCGGGACACTTTTTTTTTTTTTTTTCCAAAATTGGATGGTGTAATTTTGGTGAAACACGTCGGGTTTCCGGAAGAAACAGAAACTCCCTCAACTGTCATAAACCTTTACCCTGTTGTGTCTATGTACGAATGCGTTTTTGTTCGTAGCAATTTTTTTCTCAATTGGCGATGGCACAAAACTTTTTACATTGTACCTGGTTTAGGGCTGGTTAGCAAGCCCAGAGCATCAGGAAATCTTGTGACGTAAATATGATAATGCAGTATTATTTTTTATAAGCACTGTGCCGCTTAGTGGGAATCGAATCACTGACCTCTCGCTTAGCAATCCCACACCCTCTACCAGGGGTCTCAAACTTGTTCTAGTTTGGTATCAAGATAGCCCACCCCTAAAGGCGGAGGGCCAATGGGGAGGGGGAGGGTGTTGCTTTTTTGAGACAGAAAACAAACAAGCAAACAAATGGGAGTGAGGTATTTTAACTTAGTGCGCACTACTGTACTGCTTATAGATTTGCATAGCAGTCTAACCTAGATATTTCATTGATATGAAATGAGATTCAAAAAGCGAAGGAGCATTGTGATGGCACTACCCAACTCACCTTTTTGCTCTTGCATCACTGTGGCTCCAACCAATGCTTTGGCAAGCTCGACGCTCAGCAGTGTGAACCATATGTCTACTTTCATTAATTAAAAGTTAATTAACCAATTTTAATTAATTAGCCGACTGATCGTTATGATTAGCCACCTATAGTATGTCCCTCTGGCCGTATAACTCACCTGCCCAAACCACATAAGTATAACTTTCACGTCTTCATCAAAACAAATCTGTTAAAAAAACTGTATGTACTACACATAAAGCAGGTCTGCACTTTAAGTAAAACCTCGTTATAACAAAGTTGAAGGAGCGGTCGTAATTATTTCGTTATAAACATTAGTTTGTTATAGCCAATGTCCATTTCTTCCCATTATTAGCAAGCAAGGGGAATTATGATTGCTTTGTTATATCCATTAGTTTGTTGTATCCCATTTTGTTATAACGAGGTTTTACCGTATTTTCATTTCTTGCGTCCGCATCTTTTTTTATTAATTTTTTAAGATATATAAATGCACACATTTTTTTAGCGTCACAGAATCAACCAGCAAGAGACGTGTGATTCGATAACCATAGGCAATAGACCCTTTCCGGAATTCAGACTGGCAACTTTGATCACTATCATCATCTAAAAAATGGCATATGTGCTATACTAATGGCGGCCTTCTGTTTAGTGATGAAGGAAGAAGTTGAAGATGCTCCTAAGCAGATGATTCGATGCCAATACATTCTAGGTGTTAGCGCGACGTGAATCAGGAATTGGATGCAAGAGCTGCGTAAGCGTTCATTTCTAACTCGGGCCCAGTCAATCTGTTAGTAGCACACACTCGGCTTCAAAGCCCCTTGATGTATGGAATTTTATCAAGGCGTCTATGTGGGTTGGCGCTTCGTTCCGACTGGTTACATCTTTTTCGCCATCAACACCGAAAAAGATTTAAAAAGAACTGGACTGTGACGCGCGCATTCTCATTTACCGTTGACTTGCGAATGTGACGGTGCCCCATAAAATACTGCACACCACAGGTACAGTGTACCACAGGTTCATTGCCGCCATTAGTACGGTAAAAAGTTAAACTGTCATTTGAGTCACCAGATGGCACTGAATTCCGGAAAGGGTCTATTGCTTGGAAATAGCAAACATGATGTAGGTGTAGCATGGCTCTACAACAAAGACTAGGAAGAGGAACGAACAACACATGACATATTTTTACAGCTTTCTGTGTTACTGTGTTCGTTCCTCTCCTTAGTCTTTCTTTTTTTGGGCTATTGCATTTACATTATGTTTGACTTTCACCAACTAGACAAGCTCTCAAGTTTATTACTTTATTCCACTTAGCAGTATTTTACTAGAGGATGGCTCTAGTCCTGCTCCTTCCTTCAGTGTGGATGAAGACTCGTCTGCATGTATTAGGTTGAAATAAACTATAGTGACGAGAAGGTGCGAATGGTTCTTCCAGCCCCCAGTGGGAACTTTCTTAGGGTTGTTTACGAACGCTGCCGATCAACAAAGTAGGGATGTTTATTTTTATTTTTATTATATAGAATGCGATAATCCCCGAGTAGCGGAAGTAACATGCATGCTCGGGTATCAAACTATGTAATGTAAGTAGATGTAGTGAACAAGCTTTGGAGCTTGAAAAGTGTGCAACTTTTGACCAGTTAGAAGTATTAAAACGTTCCTAAGTTCCTTGAATTTCACATAGTTAGATATCTGGGACTACTTTAAACTGTTTATTATAAAACGGCTGTCTAGTATTTCAATTAAACAAATTATTGGGAAAACCGAAATAAACCGGTTTTTAGGAACATGTAACCATTAACCGAAACCGTAAAAAACCGGAATGAAACCGTTATTAACAGGGACCCGTAACCGTAACCGAAACGTTATATTTTTCGCTTTGAGTCCCTGGTTCTTATTGGCTGATTGAAATAAATAGGGGGTAAACCTCAAGGCATCTAGCATTGTGGTCTACCCACTATCCTTCCAACCAAAGCCAACCGGAGCTCGGCGTCGTTTTGACGTCACTGCAACATCTGCGCACAAGGCAGACGACTTGCTCTCCGCATAGCCAAAGTTCATAGAATGCGCCGATTGGTTCCTTGCGACAACGACGCAACGTCTCCGTCGCGAAAATCCCGTCGGCGTGCTTCATGAACTTCAACCACAACTTTGTGTTGGACAAGTCTAGCACCCCTGGCTACACTGGAATTATAAAATATAAAAACAGTGTACTAATGACACAGAGGGATGAAAGTAGTAAACAGGACGAGCACCGACTCTCAATCGAAGATTTATGAACGGGACGGGCGCAAACTCGACCGAAGGCTTATTTTCGGTCAAAGACGAATCGTCCTGTTTACTTCTTGTCCCGCTTGTCCCATTTCCCTCGTTCGTCGGTCTGTGTCTTTTGTGCACCGTTTATATATTCTACGGTCACGAGTTGTCCCATCCACAGTCCCGCCGTAGTTCAGTGCCAGCGTAATGATGTGGGCGGTTTCGGGCGTGTCGTTTGCATGCAGTTGGTGATGAGTCAGCGGTACGACACGTCCCTCAAGCACCTGAACCTGTCGGGTTTCCATGAGGAGCCGTTCCTGAAGCAGCGCAACCTGTTCGTGCCCCTTTACCGCGTCAGTGTGCTCTCAGTGGCCATCAAGGTGGTCACCGAAAACATTCCCGAGGTGAGCGACCCTCGTGCTTGCAGTTTCTGAAACGACTTTCTCTCGAGGGACGCCCAGGTGCCTCGAATGGCAGCCGAGGCACCCGTGTCCCCCTCGACAACGTCACAATTGAGGAGTACAGAGGCCTGCAGACTTCGTTAACGATGAAGCACGTACTAGGTTGTGTTTGATTCGTAGCTGGGAACCAGTGCCTGGCCCAGATGCGGAAAAATACTGTTTGAACCGTGAAAATTTTCCTCGGGACGATCGAGGAATAGGGCGCTGTGAATGGAAAACACTGTGGCACCCACGCTATACACGAACTCATCCCTGTTACGTCAAGACGCGGTGGTGGCGCGTTGGGCGCACTTCCGGTCTGGGGCTGTGGGCGGAAGTGGCCATGGGGCACGTGCATTCTTGTGTTACTTCGGAAGAAACCGGACGAAAACTTGCCTTCTTGTCAAAACGCCGTGACTGGGGCTTTACCAAAAGAGTCTGGAAAGGTCTGAAGGTCAGTTTTCATGCGTTTTCTGCCTGCTCGGTTCGTCCGAGAACGTGAACAGGGGCCGTTAAAAAGGAAAAACAGACGCTGTCGAACCGCGATTGCTTGGGCGGAAAGCACTTTGGATTGAATTCACGGATACTTGTCATCGTCAGATTTATTTGTTTTGTTCCAACTTGAGCGCGGGAAAACCGTAAGTTTCACGGACCACCTGCGGTCTACGTTCAGTGCTTCATCACGTTCTAACGGCCGCCTCATTGTTCGAGCTGTCGTCTGCTCTCTCAAACGTTTCTGCTTGTCGTCTGCTCGTTCAAACGACAGCGGCCCGTAGACAAAATGTTTACTCGGTAATTGCAATAAGAAGTGCAGACCTCAAAAGATATTAAGTTTGAAGGTTGCTTCGAGTAAGTAGGCTCGGTGGAAACAGTAGACGAAAGGAGATGTTGATAATTGTTACCTGGGGCCATCACCGACTGGTTATGCCTGATTCACTCGGTCTGATTCTGCTTGCGATTTTCAGTATCAACGTCGACATCTCAGTTATGGTTCAGGCTTTAGCAGCCCGAGCGACGTCATGACTGAAAATAGCGAGCAGAACCTCACCATGTGAATCAGGCTTTATGGTCCATTCTGCGGCGTCCACATGGAATGAATCGCCGCATGTTACATTATTCACACCAAGTTTTGCGGTGTAACGAGCCTCATTATTTTCGCTGGGGCCGCTCAAGTAGTCAGACATTGCCAGAAAGACGTAGATTCAACAATTCCAACGCGAAAAAAAGCGCGGGAACTCACACTGACGCGGGCAACATTCCATTCCAATGGTTTGTTTATGGGCGACGGCGAGCTTCTTGCCCACACCCCCATCGCGCATGCGCGGCGCCGGTGGCTTCCGCTAGGGGCGCTCCGGTTTGTTTGTAAACATGAGTTGGTGTATAGACTATTCCACTAGGGGTTCTTTGGGCAGTTCTAGTTTGTTTAACTGCGGCACCATCTACGTACATCTGGGCGTTTCAGTGGAATCATCGTGGTAAAAGGGGTTAAGAGCACGTGACCGACCCCGACAGCAGACGACAAATCGGCCGTCCTTCGCGGGTATCTCAGCCGATTCGGCGGAGTAGACGAGGGGAAGGGCGCACGCCGCTGTCATTGTTTAGTCAGTTCCGGCGGGCTCTGCCACCGCAGCTCCTCTCACCGTCTCCCATATTGAATATGTTAACTATGGCGAGGACGAGGGTAAATGAAAAAGGTCAGTACGGTGAGCTAGTCAAGCAGAACATGTCTCTTCGTGCATGAGGGGTGGGTGGTACGAAAAAGTAAGGAGTCTCTTGGTGCATGAAAGGGAGGTATAAAAAGGCAAGAGAGGGTGATCACGCGTGTGATGAAGCTCCACCCCAGCAGACGCTATCCCCTTCAGTGGGTGAGAAACATCTCAATCTCGAGTTCTTCTGTCATTGTAGCACGCGTGGTAGTTTCTAGTCAATGAAAACATTGTATTCTTTTAACTGTTTCTTGTGGTTTTCGAGAGCCAAGTCCTCGTTTCTGAAGGAACAGTGGGTGCCCGAAGATCGTAGAAAAGGAATGGCAGCCAATTTCTAGCCAGAGCTCGGTGCCCTGACCATCTTGCTTGCTCTGATTGAATAATACAGTGGGTAGACACAAAGGCCTTGTAACGTGAAGTGTTTCTTGACCAGGTGTTCGGCATTTCCTAAGCCCGACAGTGAAGCTGGATAAAGGCGTGGCCACAAGGCTCGACACAGATTGGTTGACGGGTGGTAGATGAGGAGTGAGGTGCTCGATGCTGATTGGTTAATGGGGAGGTGATGTTGCCAGAGGGGCGGGCAAGGAGGAGCTCGACCACCTGTGCGCACTGAGGGAGAGGAGCTCGAGAGTATGGAAGCTCTGGAAGATTGCCTAGGAACAACTATGAAGTACACACGTGGTACGCGTTAAACTATCTGGTGAAGAGTGCCGTGAACGTAGGTGTCTGGAAACTTGGGAGTATCGCTAAACGTTTGTGATGCAAGAATGTTTCACGTAGGCAACACAGTTTCCTAGCAATTTGCCATATTTTTTATCTACCGACTTGTCCTCCATTAGAGCTCAGCGCTGTGACGTCGCTGTACATCTGTGCAAAGCAATGACAAACTTGCTCGCCATAGACTGTTGGGGTTTCCACGAACCACGCACTATACTAGCATCAACCAACACCAATCAGATTGTGGCTTTGAGCACACAGGAATTTCTGCTATATCGAAACTAGCCGAAATCTTGCTAAAGACGGTTGGGCAGCTCCGAGTCAACCACAAAAGGCACGCTGCGTCGACTCTCTCAGTTCTTCATTTGCCGTTGGCACGCAAGATTGGCCTCGCCTCTTTCTCTGTCATCATGAAGGATCGGTGTAGGGCTCCGTGTTTCGACGAGGGTTGTGCTCCGCGTTTTGTCGTCGTGTTTCTTGCTTCTGGGGGTGTTTATGGGCATGTGGCGATATAGAACTGATTGATTGATTGCTGCGCGTTTGTGCATGCTGCAGCTCGTCTCCCTGGACCTCTCCAACAACAAGCTGTCGGTGCTGTACCCTTTGGCGCCCCTGCAGTCCAGTGCACTGGCCTGCTGTCGCTCAACCTATGTCGCAACAAGGTGAGGCTCGTGCTCCCACACGACGTGGCGTCTGCATGTACCATCGCGGATAACACGACCCGAAACAGTCCTTCGTGCTTGCCAGTTTTTAGAGAGCTGTGGCATAGACTAGGGAGTCCATACTTCTGTCTCTTGCGAAATTGGATACAGTAGGGCTTGTGAGGACCGCAGACACAGAAAGACGCAGGATCTAATGTTCCAGCTCGTATTGTCCGCAGGGGAACCGGAAACAGCCCGCGTTCACTAACCTCATCTTTGCGAATCAGTCGTGGAAGAGCAAAATATTGTGACACACGTAGAATGGGGCACTTTAAGAAACACAAATATTTTTTCTAAGTTGAAAGCTTGTGCAAATTGGTTTGCGTGCATTTTGTGTATTTTTATTTTTTTGTCTATTTTGTTGATGGGCGAAAAATCTGTTTGTCGGCGCTCATGTAAAAAAAACATAGAGCGGGTATAGGAATTCCCGACCTCCTGGAAAATGCTGCACAATTT
>JABSTQ010001265.1:0-29695 GCA_013358835.2 Ixodes persulcatus | reverse complement strand
TTATATCGCACCATGGACACAACCAGGGCGCTGTACCTACAATTCAACACTTGCAAGACTTGCGTGAATACACCTGTAGGTGCTTGCACTTTCAGAGTCATTTTAATGTTGCAGAAATGATAGAATGGATGCTTGGGCGAGTTGGTGAACCGTATTCTACGGTGACAGCGCAGAGAAACAATCGCACTCCAGATACTCGGGAAGACAACCACACGCGCTGAACTTAAAACTTTCGTGTATTCGACTACTTTGTTCTTCTCTTCAACGTCTGGATTGACTTTTCAGAACGTGATAAGGAGAAGAAATAGCACAAAATACAAGAAAAAAGCGAAGAACAGCACAAAAAAAAAACGAAAAAAAAAATGAAACTAGGAAGCCTTAACAAGTCATCTCTCTCCCTCACTGCTATCCTTAAGATAGAAATTGGTGCTTTTTGGTCGACAGCACTATAGAAGGACTACTTACACACTTGTTCTTCAGATGCTCTATTCTTTGCGCTTCCATTATTTCTCTTGTCAATGTGTCTCGACTCTTACCTATTACGGAACAAGTTTCAAAATGTGCTACACAACCACAGTCCGGACAGTGGGTTCCCAATGTCCAGCGGCGACTCAGTGGGTGTTATAAAAATGCTCCTTTAAACAATGATTTAAACACCTGCCACTCTGGTCTACATAAGTGGTGTGGTAAGGAGCATGTAGGCCAGACTGGCGGGTGTTTGAATGATTGTTTAAGGGAGCATTTTTATAATACCCATCGAGTTGTCGCTGGACATTTGGGAATCTACTGTCCGGATTGTGGTTGTGTAGCACATTTTGAAACTTTTTCCGTAATAGATATGGTTTGAGACATACTGACAAGAGAAATAATGAAAGCGCAAAGAATAGAGCATCTGAAGGACAAGTGTGCAAGTAGTCCTTCTATAGCGCTGTCGACCAAAGAGCTCCAATTTCTATCTAAACGATAGCGGTGAGGGAGAGGGATGAATTTTAAGGGTTTTCTTTTTCGTTTTTTTACTTTTTTTCTTTTGTCTTTTACTTTTCTCTTCTCTTTCGTTTTTTTTTCTTGTATTTCGTGCTATTTCTTCTGCTTATCACGATCTGGATTGTCAACCTAGATGTTGAAGAGAAGAATGAAGTAGTCGAATAAACAAGTGTTATAAGTTCAGCGCGTGTGCTTGTCTTTTTGAGTATCTAGTGTGTGATTGTTTCCCTGCACTGTCTCCGTAGATTATGCAAAAATGAATAATGACATTGGCATATTTGTCGTGCCAAAGCCTGTCACACTTGTTCCGAACTCTGATCTCCACGAGATCACAATACCATTGTTTATGTTGTAGTGGCACGGCAGAGTCTATACTTGTTTTGCTCCAGTCTTTGTAAGGGGGACGCTGTAATCCGATTCTACTCAATTATGGTGTACTAGATAGCACTATATTTGCAGAGCTAGTCTTCGGTTTTTGTAGTTCCATCAAAATATATTTCAGCTTTTAAGTTACTTGTTAATTAGCATGTAAATTTACAAGCTTATCTAGATTGAAGGCAGCAAATATCTTGCCAGCACTCATGGTACGTGTTTGAAGTATATTGCGTTAACATAATTGACCCAACCTTTGATTTTATTTGTCAGTGCCTCAAGTGAATTGTGCATGCTGGGATTGCTTTTGTTTGGGTTGTTTCACATGATCTACAGCACATTTTTCAACCTTTCTACTGAGTGCAGCCCTCGCCGAACAGAAGCTAGCATCGACTAGGCCAAGGTTCCAGTCCATGGCAGTCTGCAAAGGTTGTTGATGGTAAGCTGCCTTATATATACAGCTGTGTAAGGGGCAGCTTGTCCTGGGTGACAATTTAAAATGCATTTTTATGTTTTAGAAAGTGAAATTTGCATGGGCATACTTGCAATGTGAAACCTTACCAAGCCTGTTCTGACTTTTAATCCTCTTGAGATTTCAATACAGCCGTTTGTGCTGCACACACACTGGCTACTTCGGCCAGGTAGAGACTTGATACATATGAAGGTAGACAGGTGAGTATCAACTGCTCAGTGCTGTCCATGGTGACGTTCTCTCCTTATCAGACGACTTACCACACTTGGTTCGCAAGGCATTTGAAAAGGAGAGCAAGTCAGCTGCTGCATGATGCTCCCAGTACTGGGCAGTTGATGATTGCTTGTTCACCTTCGTATAGATCACGACTGTACTTCAAGCTTGGCAAGTGTGACACCTATCTGATTCAGCCTAGCAGTGGTGTGCTGAGCGGTATGTGTAGAGCTAGTTGACTTGTGTACAGACAGTGGCTGTGCAGTATAAAACAGACCCAATTGGGAACAGCTAGTTGACTTGTGTACAGACAGTGGCTGTGCAGTATAAAACAGACCCAATTGGGAACTTTAATGCAACCTTCTGTAGTCCCATTGATGATATGATTATGATTACACAACGTTTTATGGCGCAAAGAAAAAAAATAACGCGATGTAATCGGTTTTCTAGACTGCCTGTGCGACCTTCAAGCTTGTCTTTTTACGTTCTGCGCAGTGAAATGCCCTCTATAAGCAATATTTAGGGAATCCTTGAGCTATATGCTGAAAGGAGTGAAAGCAGCAGTCCCGGCCGCATTCTCCCCTCTTCTGTATACTGTGCAATGCAGACGGACGCGCACTTCGGATGCTTTAAACCTAAGGGCCCCTCATAAAGCACACGGCTTAATAAGCATCAATTATTCTGAAGTGTTCGCGGATTTGGCTTTTAAATGTCATGCACATAGGAAGCACAATGGTGGTGTAAAGTACGCCGAAATCGTAATGGTGCACTTTAAGTAGGGTGGCCGGGACAGTCCCGTTTTTAAGGTCCGCTTCTGCCGTCGCGTCTTTTTGCACCAATGAAGAACCATGTCCCGTTTTTCGTCCCAATAAAGAACCATGTGAGTTAAAGCGAACCGCAACTATGTCTACTCGTTACAAGTATATTTTACAAAAATTACCGCAGGTACTTACAAAAATTTACCAAGAGAGTAAGATTTAGAACTGTTCTTGCCCACAAACACTCATTCTCTCGCGAAGACGCGAGTGTAGAAATATTTCTTGAGCTACCGGATATAGCACTCATGTGTGATTGAACTTCACATATATATGTGGGAAGACTTTTACAACCAAGTCTTGCCGGATAAAGTCCTGCTTAGGAAACTTCGGTTGTCGGCAAAATACTCCCCACACCAACAATGGACCCGAAGCAGGACCTTCCAAATGAGTGCATGCAACTGAACCGTGAGCGTGACTGTTCCCTAGGCCCTGAGGCATTAGTGCAATATGGTAACGTTTTGAAATAAGAGCAGTTCTTTCATTAATTTTTTTTGACCAATCTATATCTTTAGTACCCTTTCTTCCACTGGCTGGGATGTCCCGTTTTCTACCTTGAGGAATAGGGTCACCCTAACTTTAAGGTTATATTATACAGGGTATGTTCAGCGAAATGCGGGCCAAATCGTTTGTGCCAAAACTATACATCGCACAAAAAAAAGTCTTGTGTTGTTTTGGTCCTGAGCCAGGGGCCTATTTAGAAAAATTATTACAAAGCAATGTTGCTAATAATGTGTATGTGGGCTGATTCTTGTGTTAATTTTTTTCTTCCAATTACAGCATACACGGAGGGTATCTCCAAGGAGGAGGAGTGGATCCCCGCCCCTGCCCGTTTCGATCCGGATGAGCATCGTACCGGCGTGCGGTCGTGTATCACTACTGCGTGGTGCGCGTTAAAGACCTCAGGCTAGCGGTTGTACCGCGCTGGCTAAATTACTCATCTACAGCTGAGACAGCAGACGCCCACTGAGGCAAACTAACTTCCGACTGCATAAACATACACACAATTTTTCTTTTTTTTTTTTTTTTTGAGAAGGAGTGGGATTATGCAGAGAGGCTAGTGGGTTTTTCTAGGGGTACGAAGCTGTCCGAAGTAAGGTCAGAATGGAAAAAGCACCACCAAGTCCCGCCTGGTCCCAAACAGCCACAATAATGAACACGGAATTCAGAAAAATAGTAATACGAAGGACTTACGCAGGCAGCCACACTTTTTGAGTTCGCAATGACATTTGATTATGATCACAAATATTCCTGCTTTGCTCAAGATCGCCTAGTTTACACACCATATTGGTGATCTTTAGCGCAGCAGGAATATTTTTTATCAGAATTAAACGTCATTGTTAACTGAACAAATGTGGCTGTCTGTCTAAGTCCTTCGTGTTTTTATTCTTTTTACTTCTGTGTTCATTATTTCATTTTTTTTTTCTCATGATTTAGTCCTTTGTGTTTTTGTTTCTTATGTGTTCATTATGTTATTTTTAACTTTTATGAGGTTTTAGTTAAATATATGATGCCCTCGTCATTTTCTAGTCCGGGAAACAGTGGTGACCTCATCGTGTTCAAGGAGCAGTAATGACCTTTTCATCTTTTATTGCTTCCGGCGAACAACGGTGTCTGTGTGCGTGTGTGTGTGCGACGTGTTAATCACACGGGATGATTTGGCGACCGAACGGAAAAACAAGGCCAGCGAGGAGCGACTGGGGGACTTTGAACATCGCACGGTGCAAGGAAGGACTTCAACGACGAGGCTAGCAAGCAAGCCCTTGTCAAAACTGCTGTGCTCGACCGGAGAGTTGAATCAGAACTGTGACTCTGTGAGTAGGAATCAACGACTTTGGAACTTTCGTATAGTTTACAGCTTAATTGTTGCCTTCCATTTGTTTTATTTTAATAGGTGTGTTTGTGCTATTACATTTTTAGTCTATTTTAATGGTTGTCCGTGCTATATTACAGTTTTGTTTTTTATCATTTTTTCTTGAACGGGGGAAGTACTTGTTTAGCGTTTTCGCGCTTTTATGTATAAAACTTTTTTTGCAAACCATATTCTCGGTCTGCTCCCTCGACAACCAATCCCGCCAAAGGGCTGTGACTTTCCGACGTCGAATGATATGTTACAATGTTTCCTAACTAGCGATCGCCTGCATTCTATCTTTGTAGCATACATATTTGTCAAAATGACAAAATTCCGATCCAGGCCAATAAAGATTAGTCAGTGGCCTTTTCTGTAGATATATCTACGTAAACACACGTTTGGGAGTGTGGGATAGCAGTAAAATGTATATTTTGTGGATATTCATAGAAATGCATTATATGATCCCATGTCTGGACCTGGAAAGTATGGTACCTGCCCCATGGCAATAATTTTCATGTGATGCTAGAAGGAGCATCACATGGAAATTGCTTTATATGGGGTGGGTACCCTATTTGCCAGGCCCAAACACGGGATCATATAAAGCAGTCTATATATGATATATAAGGAATTGGGCAGATATGGGTATATAAGGAATTGGGCAGATATGACTATATCCATCCAGATACGGCCTGATTATGCATATCGGGCCATATCTGCCCAATTCCTTATATATTCATATCTGTATTTTTTAATATAAGTCCATATATGACATTTTTGTAAGGGACCATCAAAAGCAGGAATCCCAAGAACGTCGCCTGTTGTTGAAGTTGGTTGAGGAATAAAGCATTGTGAGTGTTTGAATGAAACTGTTCATTTCTACCTGCCGGGTGTTCCGCCCCCCCCCCCCTCCCCCCCTCCCTAAAAAAATAAAATAAAAAAAACATTTATGATTTGCATTAAAATGGTTTGCAAACATCAGTGACCTGACACATTGAGTAGGTCAGTTTCTTGAATACGTGTTTTAGTGGTCCCATCCGCGCAATAAAATTTCAAGTCTCGACCCTTATTAGAAAAGAAATGTACTCACTATGGCACAAGACATTCTTGTAAGTCATTTTTTTTTACGCATTTGGATTTGAGATTTGAAAATTTAATGCGATAATGTTAACCATTAAGTATGTATTGGAGGAAGTTTACGCTTTGAACGCGAAGTCGCTGATTTGCGCTGGCAACTGTTTACCTTCAATTTGTTTTGGGGACATCTGGTAAAATGATTCCCCAGTCTTATCGCGTTTTTCCGTATGTGCTCGTACTGTGAAAAAAATACTACTGGAGCATTACGTTTTTAAAGTTGCATAACTCATAAGCATCTACTGGTTACATTGCGTACTCATAAAGGCAACCTGGGTTACATTACGTTAAAAGGGTTGATGCGTCCATAAATTTTTATATTTTAGGAGATCTCATCAACTTTAGACATTTTCTTTAAACAGTTGTGTATAAAGACGATTTATATAATATAATTTGCACCAAACACCTTATCGCTCTAAAAATGTGTAGAGAATAAGCTACGAAACATATTGAGCAAACTCTTGCGTCGACCGAAGGGCCTGCGGCGGGCCTTTCACCCACCGGCGAATGCCTGGTAACCGCGACTTCTATGGCAATAGGTGGCGCTTCCCACCACTCCCAATTCAACGGGGAAAAACACAAAATTGTTGGCCATCCAGCCATTCAAACTGCGCCAAACCTGTCCGCGCTTAGGCCATTGTATTATCGGGGAGTAGGATGAATTCTCCAAAGTATTTGCCCGAACTTCTCTCCGCGAATAGGACCAGCTTGAAAGCAATTTTGTAGGGCACGGGCTTTTAATGCATGAGTGCTCGTGTCACGGTGAAATTGCGAAGCGGCCATGCTCGTTCGTGCCAGACTGACGCACAACTCGCTGGTGCAAGCTAAGTTACAGTTCGACTCAGTTTTTGATAGGCGCCGTTTACCGTAAACTAAACGCTTCTATCGATGTTCTAGAATCAATGCATGATTTCATATTAAAACACGCAAATAACCGCACCAAATTAATTATTGCAGGTGACTTTAACTTACCACATATAAATTGGAGTGAGCAGATGTTAAGCAATAGTCATGACCAACACGTCGAACTTCTACTGAGTACCGCATTCAGCGCCGGCATAGAACAGGTTGTGACAGAAAACACTAGAATAAGCGACAAGGGAGGATCAATACTCGACCTGATATTCCTTAACACCACTGATCTTAAATACAGTGTATCCATTCATGAAGGAATCTCGGATCATAAGTTGGTTTTTCTGTCTTGCTTGGTACCCTGTTGTAAAAATAAGCATGATGTTAACAAGGTTGTTTGTAAGGATTATTTGCATAGTGAAGATGAGTCAGTTATAAACTATCTCGAGAGGTCACTGGATGAATTCGCGAAACAAAGGAACATCAATGAGTTGTGGAACAGTTTCAAGACAATAATAGCGTACTGCGAGGACAACTTGATACCAACAAGGACTAAAAACAAAAAAAGGCGAAACCCGTGGATAACTTGAGATATTATTCACATCAAACGTAAACTAAAACGTAAACGCAAAAGAACAAGAAAAAGCACTGAAGTGGTTGAGCTAGCGGAACACTTAAAGACGAAGTTAAAAGAAGCAAGAGAGAAGTATTATTCTGAAACACTTCCCGGTTTTATAAAAATGAACCGTAAAAGTTCTGGCGTCATTTGTCGCCGGAAAGTCAATAATGCAGATCACTTGCGGGGACGTTATACTTACGGATGAGGTTGACATACCACATGCTTTTAATACATCTTTTCAGTCGAATTTCACCGTAGAAACAAATACGGTACCCTCTCAAGAAATAACTTCGAACGTCGAATCAGATATGTCCCAACTTAGTGTGAATGAACAAGGTATTCTGTCCCTCCTATTAAATCTTGATACTAAAAAAGCACCAGGGCCGGATAAGATAAGTAACTGCTTTCTGAAAAGATATGCAGAATGGATTGCAAAATAATTAGTCATTAGATATAGTGTATCTCTTCTGCAATGTCAAGTGCCAACAGACTGGCTACGTGCCAAGGTCATTCCAATACCTAAAACTGAAAACAAGCCACTTTTGTATAACTATCGACCTATTTCGCTTACCTCAACATGCTGTAAACTATTGGAACACATAATAAGTAAACACATAAGAACTTACATGGAAGAGAATTACTTATTTGTTTTGTAATAAACATGGGTTTAGAGCTGGTGTTTCTACGGTTTCGCAACTGAGTGAGACAGTGCATGATTTCACAGAAGTGATTAACAATAGACGTCAAACGGATGCTATTTTTATTGATTTATCGAAAGCCTTCGACAGAGTACCTCACAGTAAGTTAATTCATAAATTTCACGCTATTGGCATTAATCACAAACTTGTATCCTGGATAAGGGCCTATCTGAGTGCGCGCGAGAAGTTTGTGGAAATCGGTGGAAAGTGTTCATCCTCTCTCAGTGTGTATTCTGGTGTGCCATAGGGCTCAGTGCTCGGGCCCCTGTTGTTTCTCATCTATGTGAATGAGGCAATAATGTTCACCCATCAACAAAGGTCAGACTTTTCGCGGACGACTGCGTTTTATACTCTAATGTAACTGAGCAGAACGATCAAGAAAATTTAAATTCGTCATCACATGCTTTATCAGAACGGTGTCTGGAATGGGGACTGAATATTAATTACCAGAAATCGGTAGCAATGACAATAACCCACAAAAAAGAAATTCTTGAGTTTCAGTATGAGATTTGTTCCACCCCCTTAATTAAAACAGACCTGTTAAATACCTAGGAGTTCAAATAACACGGGACTTAAAATGGGACGCGCATGTTAATTATGTGCGCAATATTGCTCGCCAAAAAAAGGGCTTTCTGAGGAGACAGATAAAAAATACAACACTAGAATGCAAATTAACCGCCTATAAGACATTAAATCGGCCTACGTTAGAATACGCAAGCATCATTTGGGACCCTCACCAGCTATATCTTTCGTACGGTATAGACAAAATTCAAAACTGGGGTTTAAGATTTATTTTTTCAAAATAAAGGCGCGCGGAGAGCATGTCCGATTTGCTCGAACAATCGAAAATGCAAAGTCTTGGTGTTGACGGATCATTGCGCGCTTAAAGTTCATACATCAACTTTATCATGGTCACCCTAAAATGAGAGCAGATAATTATTTGAGGAAACCACATAGTCACTCTAATCGAACTAACCGCAGTAAAGTGATCAAACCGTACATCAGCCATAATGACACGTTCAAGTATTCGTTCTTTGTTCATAACATTGAACATTGGAATTTGTTGCCGGAGGAATTAATCAAAATTCGCGAAACGCAGTCGTTCGTAGATGGTTTGACAAAGCACTTTTAGGAATCTTATAGCCAAAAATGTCATTGATTTTAACATGTAGGATATCCTAAAAATTCCATCTTTTTGTAACAGCATTCGTTGAATGTAATCTGATGAAAGCATGTATTTCTCTACAGTATACCCTTTGCTGAATGAGATGAAAACTGTAAGTGTTTAATTCTTGTGTCATTGCTCGATTGAATTTTTAATGTACTATGTTCTCCGTCGTTATGTATTTATGTATTGTCGTTTTTTTTTTCTTCTTAGCGTTGTATATGGTACTATTGTGTATTGTTGCCTGTAACCTGCGAGGGCATGAGAAAGGCCTGCAGTATTTTCAAATAAAATAATAATAAATAAAACATCCCGAAATGGAGATTTCGGAAAAAAGGTGGTTCCAACGACAAATAATACTTTAGAAACCATAATTTATGATTAAAAAAAATGGAAACCGGCCCCCGGATGTTCATAAACTATAAAACATGTATTACGTGTAAGGTTCGCCAAAACATTAGGCGCACGAAAAACAAAATCGCCATTTGCGTTAAGCACTTATTTAAATCTTTTTGGTTCACGTTCCGCCCATAAAAAAAAAAAAAAGTTTCGAAAGAAGCCATGGACGCACTTGATCTCGCGAACCCGCCGTGTCATTCCGCACGATAAAATCTCAGAATGAAAGATGCGCAGCTCTGTGGTAATGACTCGTGCGAAATGAACTGCGCTTGTTTTGCTATACCCCGCTGTTTCAACCCACGCAATACAGCCGCATCGTCGTGCTCCAGATATAGAACGCTGTATTTTGTCTGCGCAACCACCGAAAAGCAAACACCTTGCTGCCTTCGGATTTTACCGAAAGCCGAAGTGCAGTGTCGAGGGCATAGGAAATATCACCGCCGCTCGCAGCTACGAGCTCGTGTGTCTGGGCAAACCGGTACGTGTCCCGCTTGGACTGGGCCTACCCATGCAGCATGGGAACGCTCATAAAGCATTCTGAGAACAAACAAAACAATGAAACGTGCTTGGAATGTGTGAAAATGTAGCTGGCAAAGTGTGACGTAGCCAGGAAATGTTATCGACGTGTGTTTTGCTTTTGCACGTTACGTTAAGAGAAAAGATGATTGAGAGAATGAATGAAAGAACGAGAGGGAGAAAGAGAAAGAAAGACAGAGAGTGAGGGAAAGAGAGAGAGAGAGAAAGAAACAGAAAAATATACAAACAGAACGCAAGCATACAATATAGTTTTAGATATTTTTTTTAATTTACTTCTTTTACTATTTTTGCGGCATAAGACCGAGGAGTGACACACAAAGTTATTATCAATAATAAGTAACTTAACGGGCTTCGTACATAGTACGCATTGATTTGAAGAAAAAAAAGGCTGGTGTAGTTTAAGGAGGGCCAGAGCACCGGAGCTGCGCTGCAGTGATGCACAGACCAGGAATTAAAATGATACTTGAAAAATATAAGTAGAAAACTACGAACAAGAAACGAGGGTGGAGGAAAGCTTGGGAAGGTTAAGACGTTCCAGGAGACCAGCGTTTTCTAAAGAATTCGGCTACCACAAAAAAAGTCTCAACTGTCGTCTATTAGAAAAAATGTTTTTTTTCGTACTTCCAATACGCCAGCATTTTTCCTTAAATAAAGAAGGATTATAATGGACAAAAAGGTCCTTAAATAACTAACACAAAGAAATACGAAAAGGGAAACCCGAGAAAACTCCTTCACAAGTCACTGCATTGTGTGTGTGAAATACAACTTGAGCTATATAAGCTTACACATGCATCTACAGGATTCAAAAGACCGCAGTATGAAAGTTTATTGGCTAAACTAACCACCCAGGCAAACAGCACACCTGTGACAGCTGCTAACGAGGCAGTTCATTTAATAACCTCCAACAATCTAAGCACAGACTGTTAGCGTTCGAAGAATATTAGGCTTAGGAATGTTCGCAAGTCATAGTCCCCGGAAAAGGGGAGCAAGGGGGACAGAGGACAAACACAAATCTCCAAACACCTTTGTCCCCCTTGTTCCCCTTCTCCAAAGATTATTTCCGCCATTCTTCTGCAGCTCGCTTGCACCTTAGCATTCAATTGCATTTTCATTATAACCTTAAAAATGCGAGCCGTTCACCCTTGTTGGTGTTAGATTGATGGCAGCTGATAAAACCCGTTTGCTCTACTGATGTCTAACTCCTGGTTAGCTCAGTTAGTAGAGCGCTCCACTCGAAAATTGTTCTTGGATTGATACCAGGACCAGGCGGATTGTTTCGGTAGCGCACCAGTCACCTAGCTGTGTTTGGAGATTTATGTTTGTCCTTTGTTCCCCTTGTTCCCCTTCTCCAGGGATTATTTACCTTTCTTAGTTTGAAAAACGTTTTGGTTTTTCTTTCACGTTCTGATTTCTTTGTAAGGGGACACTACTTTTCTAGTTTTCGTTTTTTTCTTTCGCTTCCTAAATTGCTTGCAGTAGGACGTTACGTAGCTTGCGAATGGAGTGGAAGATAGAAAAAAGAGCAAAGCTTTTTGCTCGTGTTTAGCCTAATATAAATCTTTCTTGATGATTCTTTGATTTGCATACTAAACAAATACACGTCAAAGCGTCAAATGAAAGCCAAGCAATAAGTATAAATATATTTTATATTTTATTTTTGAGGGAAAGGGTTTAATTCGAATAAGCGCTGTACAACTTGTGTGCTTTAAATGATGATCTAAATCACGATTCGAAGTCGCGATTCTCTCTGTTTCTCATTCTTTTTGTCATGCTTTCAATCCCGATGTAAATTATCTTGATTTTTATTCTCCATCCTTCTATTTAAGGGTTTAAAGTGTACGAACTGACGTGAACCAGATTCGTTATAAATTTCTAGGCATAACTGTGAGCGTCGATCCTTTTGCCAAAGTGTAAATTAACGTAGTTTTCGGAACATCTTCTGAAGTTCATATACCACTTAAAAGCAGAATTTGTTCCGTAGTACGGACTATGTACAGGTGCGACCTATTGTTCGTTAGAACGAGTCAATAGGAATTTAGGGATCGATAAATTATTTTTATAATTAATTTTGTGATACAACATAATTGCAATTTTTCATTTGTATGCGAACTTTTTGTGTCCAATAAACACATTTGAATCATACCAGATATGTAAGAACATATGAGAACCATATATGAACCATATAAGAACTGTATAATAACTATATAAGATATATAAGAGCGTATACGAACCATATAAGAAACTTGTGAGAAGATTCTTATAAGTTTCTTTTATGGTTCTTATATGTTCTTATACATGTTATATAGTTTTTATTTTGCTCTTATATGGTTCTTATAAGTTCTTTTATATATTGTAAGACTCATATGTGTTTATTGGACATGAGAAATTCCTCATCCAAATGCCGTTTTCACTAGGGAAGCTGTTCCTGCACATTGATCTAGAAGGCATTTTTGAAGCTGGGCTCGGAGTGCGGGTTGCGGTTCGAGAAAATAGAGCGGTTTCGCCTTTAGCATATGACGAATTTTGAAAACTGTATAGAACGTAATCCGTCACACAACACTTTAAATGTAGCGTGCCCCTGCCCCGGAATATCTACGTACACAATCATTAGCATTCCGCTCGCCTTCCCTTGTACTGTACACTTTTAACTGCAAGCTCTGGGTATTCCCATTCACCACACTACCAGTCACCTTTGGGTCCATTAGGAGCTTCCGTTCGCCCCCGTTGGTATTCCAGTCGTCGTCATGGCACACTAATCAAGCAGCTAGCCCGTGGGCCCTGATAGGTCCACTACACCCGGCTGCGTAAGATCTCTTGAGCAAACACTAATAGAGGACGGTTCCTTTTTATGTAACCAGAGAAAGTTGGCCGGATGTGCTCTGCTACGTGTTGTTACAGCTAGTCAATTGTATCCGTATTAAACGGAAGCAAAAAAAAATGATTGGGACGTGCCATGAGGGCTCCTCGCCCGTTAGGTAGCTGTGCAAGGTGGGGGGGGGGGGAGGGGGGGGGGGGCATCCTGACATCAAACTATGAATCATCAACTAGCCCAAGTTCATACCCTTCATGAAACTATCAGAGCCTCAGTCACATAAAGAAAATATAACAAGACAAGACATGGTAACACAACTACGCAAAAAAAAAACAACAAAATAGAAAAGAATAGTTTTTTTTTCGCAGATAATATCACAGATAAAACTGTATGCTGATGTAAAAAAAAAGGCTCGAGGTAAACCTAAGCACTTCTTATGAGTTGCGAATGCGAAAGTATGCGTGCCGTTCTTCCGCTCCCGTGTTTCGTTTGCGGCGTATTTGCGTCGGCCGTGCGCGCGCTTCCCAGCTCTCCTCGCACCTTTGACCTTGGACGCTTCGTGCAGGCGCGCTCACGGCACGGCCACGCAGCGCCATAAGGCGGCGGTCGTTGAAACT
Source organism: Ixodes persulcatus (assembly GCA_013358835.2). Taxonomy (NCBI): domain Eukaryota; kingdom Metazoa; phylum Arthropoda; class Arachnida; order Ixodida; family Ixodidae; genus Ixodes; species Ixodes persulcatus. Next base: position 16,157 of record JABSTQ010001265.1, on the reverse strand, counting down.
GACTCGCGCAGCGGCCAATGGGAGCCTCGTCGACGCGCGCTAGCCAATGGGACCAAAGGCGAAACCCACTCTTTGCACCGCTCCTTTGGGATCCGGGAAACTAGGTGCAGGTGCCGTTGTCTAGGCTTTGCGCGTGGTTTCATACCTGGGAGCTGATTCACTTGGAGGAAGGATTTAAGGTGCCGTTTGGCACGCTTCAAACTGATGACATCGGCTCGCTCTATGGGACAGTTAATGCTTTTGCATTAATAAAAAATTAAGAGCCCTTGTACCCCGTGAAGAGGGAAGTCCAGCGAAGCTGGCGCTCGGGTGGGATTTGCTATGTTGGGGTTTAGCTATATTGGGGGTTTGCTATGTTATGGTTTGGAGCCGCAGTGATATGCGTCGCACTTGCGTTTGGCTTCTCTTGGTCGATCATCGTCGGTGGCATTGGCTCGACGGCGCCGGTTGAATTGACGCTGTTGCTCGCGTTGGCGCTCGACGCGGGCGAGGTGTGCGTCGGGGGGAGCTTTGTCGGCACTCGAAGTTGTTGTCGGGCTGGGAGCAGAGGCAACAGTGGTTTCACGTTGGCGGCGTGCCCATTCTTGCTTCTGGGCTCGCCGACGCTCCTCGTAACCCCGCTGCTCCTCTTCAGAACGTACAGCACAAATGCGACCCGTGTGAAGTATGAAGTCCAACGGATAAGCACAGATAAGTACAGTTGCGCGATCCCTACGTCACAGACAAAGGACACATCATTGTCTCTACCCACCAATCGTGTGTGCCACACACGATTGGTGAGTAGAGACAATGACGTTTTTTATAGCGCGGCTATGCCAATCATGGCAAAGGCTCTAGTGCACCGCGGAGAGACGTTTTATTATAGCGCGGCTACGCCAATCACGGCACAGGCTCTAGTGCGCCACCCATGTAGCAGCCGAAGAGCGCGTTGCATCGCGCAATGTCAGGGGGAGAGACGTTTTATTATAGCGCGGCTACGCCAATCACGGCGCAGGCTCTAGTACGCCACCCATGTAGCAGCCGAAAAGCGCGCGGCATCGCGCAATGTCAGGGGGAGAGACGTTTTATTATAGCGCGGCTACGCAAATCACGGCGCGGGCTCTAGTGCGCCACCCATGTTGCAGCCGTAGAGCGCGCGGCATCGCGCAATGTCAGGGGGGAGAGAGACGCCGCGCATGGCGAGAAGTTTAAACGACTCGGGAAAGAGGCGGCGGCGGTGGAGAGGAGTATGAAGTGGGGCATACATCATTGCTTTTGAAAATTGTTGGTCTACGCTTGGTCTGTCGCCGGAGACGATCCGCCAGAAACTAGCCACAGACAGCTTTCGCTGTAAAAAAGTATAAGTAAAATGCAAAGAAAACAAACTGTATCGCACATTCGGAGATGGCATGGAGGCGCAGAGTCTGAACGAATAAATTAAAATATATTTATTCTGAAATAATAGAATGACAGTCTTGCTGCTACACCTCAAGTCGAGGGGTCTGAATATGTGCTAATATCGGCGAAATGATATGCGTAGGCACTATTACACCCTAGTTACACTAGCGCTCTTAACTCTCATTAAGCAAATGACAGTTGACTCAATCGCCATTGGCCGGAGTTGCATGGCGGCACCAACTGTAACTCAGCCACTAACGATAATTTTGTTTAGCTGAGCTGGCCTGCCTCAGTTAATTATGGGGGTTCGACCAAACAGAGCTAAAGATGGCGGCATCCGCCGCGTCGCCTTCCATGGCCAGCGTCAGCGAAGCACTTTCTATTGCGGAAGATTGGGGGAGGTATTTAGAAAGTATCGTAGCATCACATTTTTGCGGAAGAGGTATGATTGTGGGTCAGAGCTGCCGCTAGAATGATCACGGCACGTCGCGGAAGCCAAAGCTGGGCAAGGGCGGCCATTGCTATGTCGGTAATGTTAAGACTTTCGTTGTGTCTCTCTTGCTTGAATTTGTGTGAAACGTAATGATCATCGTTTCTTTACTCTAAAAAAATCATAAGTCATTCTACTCTGTGAAGATGGATGACCAGCGAAGCTGTTTAGCACACGACACAGACGTGTCACAGAATTTTGAAGAAAGTTACGAACACATTTATTGTCTTGATCGGTGGTCATCGTGACGAAACGTACGCACACACATGTTGAGGACTATCGCCGCCCCGAGGAGCTGGAGGAAACTAGACACGCGCGACGGGACAGTCACCCAGCGGAAGGAAAAGAAACTAGGCACGCAGGCGCTTTTAACGGCGACAAAGAGAGGGCGATGCGTTTCCCTTCTCCTCCTCCTTCCCGCTCATTTTTCCGCTAAATTTAGTGGGAAACTTTTTTGCTAAGTTTAGCGGAGAAATTTTTCCGCTAAATTTGGCGGGGACATTTTTTCGTTAAATTGGGCGGGGCGATTTTCCCCTAAATTTAGCGGGGTCAATGGAGCTTTTGTTGACGCGCACGAAAAATTCACTAAACCCTAGCCATTAACAGCTTCGCTGTAAAACAAAAACGAAGTTTATCTTATTTTGTTTTAACGTTTATAATGAATGAAAAGTATGCATACAATTCATTTCCATCACTTAAAAAAAAGTTATGTGACATCCGGTTCGGTTTCGTTTCGGTTTCAGCTGTGTCCCTTGATGCGCATATCAACTGGGGTAGTTAGGCCTATGCACCGTGTAAAAGAGGACAACTTAGTTGAGTTCAATGACAGTTGGGAGGTGCCAACGATCGTTAACTTAATTACACTTGAAAGCGCTAGTGTAACTAGGGCAATAATTAGTTGGGTTATCTACACTAGTTTATTTGGACAGAAAAGAGATGGCCTTCTTGGAAACTTCTCGATAGGATACTAATTTGGTTGTTTACTATGTTGCGTTCCTTACAACAAATATTTCGTTGTCAGTTCAGCCGTTCAGCATTCCTCCTGTGCACTTCTCTCCTGTCTTGTTGTATTGCGCGCGGTTTCGCGTATTGCTTTTAACGGTAACTCCGGTAAAATGTTGAACTAAAAGGAATGACTGATATCGATTTACGGAAACTTAAAACGACCACCGCCAAACTACTACACTAATGAGAAACCGATAGCCAGTCTAAACCGATATAAAAAATGCTACTACCAGCCTCTGAGCGGGAACTCAGCGGGTTATCTGTTTGTCGAGCAACCTTGCGCCCCCATGTAATCTTCGTCCTGAAGGAGGTTTCTTGTTCGTACTGCCACTTCTTTCGCCGCCGTGTTTTTCTGCTGCGTTTTCAGCCGTCCATGCTGACAAATTCTTAGTAATATGTCATGTTATAGACGTTTTTATTTTTCTTTCGCTCTCAGTCATGTGGGTTTCATATGTGGTATACGGGACGAAAAATAGTAAGTTAATTGAACCAGGAATATGCGAGAAAATATAGGTGAGGCAAAGCAAGAGTGTGTGGCAGTCACGCATTTTTGAACACATTCCAGCGGCATGGAGAGATCAAAAGGATATGTTAACGCATACCAGAAGTAACGGCATTCAAGTTGGCTGCGCCCTTGTGTAAAAGGTGTATAGGGAGTATTCACTGGCGGTCATACTTGTGTGCCCGACTGCTGACCCTAGTGAAAAAGCCATTTGTACGAGAAAGATTTTGTGTCCAATAAACACATATGAATCATACAAGATATATAAGAACATATAAGAGTCATATAAGAACTATGATATATAAGAACATATAAGAACCATATAAGAAACTTATAAGAGACTTTTCACAAGTATGTTATATGTTCTTATATATCTTATGTCGTTCTTATATGCTTCTTATATGCTCATATATCTTGTATGATTCATATACGCTTATTGGACACAGAAATCTTTCATACAAATGAGATTTTTCATTAGGGGAGCGCGTGTTAAAGGTGAGCTTCCAAGGCTATTTTGCAACGTGCATTCTGCATCGTCAGGGTTACCGGTCTCAGCAGCCTAGTAATGTGAGCTCGTCCGTCCTGAGCATGCGCTCTAAACATCGTTCCAAATTCAAAATATGGCATCCAGTACGTGGCGACGTGCGTGACCGAAAGCGTCACTGTGGTCGGCCTCCCACGATTGGCCGAACGCTGATTATGACGTCAGAAAAGGATTTATCATCGACGGAAATGCGAGAAATGAAAGAACTTTAATTTTGACGGTGTTGGCAGTGTTCCTTTGAGAGCGCAATGATTTCAAGCTTTCACCATGCTATTTACAAACACCATCGAACTTGTTGTTTGCAAGGTAATGACGTCACAAGGGGGAACCATAGGAGGGCGCCACCAAAACATCTCGCCGCTAATAGACTTTTCCAAGAAAGAGGATGTGGACGGTGCCATCTTGAGTGTTTTCGTGTATGGCAGATTCTTTCCTGGCTTTCCGAAGCGACGAACACGCACATGCTGGGCTGTGAAGATCGCACGCTGGACTGTGATTTTGTAAATATCGGAAAGGTCTATAGGGAGTATTCACGGGACTCCATTTTGTTGAACTTTGTTCGTAGCGCACACTCAGGACGATGCTTGAGGACATCTGTTTCTGGCATTTCGGAAGAGGCGAACACCGCACGTGCACAGCGTTGATCGGTGCTCAAGATACGCGAGCGCATGGGTATCCATAGCTTTGGCTGCACTGCCTGCGAGGAGTGCACAAAACTCACGTTCGACATCCTTTTTACACAATCAGACTCATTGTTCTTAAAAGACAATAAATGGGAACTATTTCTGAGCATGCGCTGTAAACAACGTCCAACAATAAGGCGTCCTTTTTTCCTCTCTCAAACGCGTCGCGGTGCCGAAGCTGGCCTTCACTGGCCCGTTCCTGCTCAGAAAGAGCTTGCGATTAGCTTCCGAAATGCTTCTGCAACGCGGGTCGTACTCCACCAAGATTATAGTTCTTCTTAGAAGATTAAGGGGGGGGGGAGCTCGTTCTGAGCCTGCGCTCATCGTGTCGAACTCGCTCTTCTTCCTGCAACTTTAGGAATGTTATTATTTGCAACAGATGTTTAATACCTACGAAGCAAAGCAGCAAAACAGACAAAGCATTTTTACTTGATTGGTCGGAACTGCTATGGCGACTAGACCAATTTTACGTTTTGTGGTATCGCGGTACGAACTTTGCGTTATACGATGGCCATGCAGCTGATCACAAGGGTTGCCTCCATGTTCCAGCCGCTAGTTTCGGTTTCGCCGTAGACCCTCGAAACAAAACTTTGACACAAGACATCTACAAAACTACACAATGCATGAAAATATGACACCGCATAACTCAGGGACACTCCCTTCACTAAAAGAACAGTCGTAGCTCTAAAATGGAGAAATTGTACCGGGGTTGCCATTTAAGATGTCAGTTACTGCAGCAGTCACTGAGAAGTTAGGAAACGGATCGTGTGACTTAATATTATGTTTACTCTCGTTGCTTATTACTTTGTTCTTAAGCATTCTTATTTGCTGCTGAGCAATCATAGGATACCCGGGAATCACCACACCCTGCGTTTCTTATGCTGGAGTTTTAGTGAGTCGTTTTTGAAACTCACGGAGTCTTAGTGAGTCGTTTTTGAGAGCAGACAAATCTGAAATCGCGAACGGTGGAGCCGCAACGTGCTGTGAAATTATATGTGCAATTTGGCGAGCCTTTTAGTAAACTGTAAAACTGCCACGACCGTTTAGACGATGATGATGATTGCGTTTGATGTGCAGCGCCATCTTGAAGTAAACATCAATAACTTTCTCCAGCGTGCTAATCATTGGCTCGCATTTCAAGGCGTGAACTAGAGCCAGTTAATGAGCTTTGCTTAGAGCATCGGCACCCTGTTCCCCGATATTGTTTTGGGCGCCGCCATCTTGGTGCTTAGTACAGAGCAGACGCAACTGCCGATCGACATGCATCAAAGGTGCGACATCCTCAAAATTGGATGCGGTGTTAGGAAGCTCACGTGAAATTGCTTCGGTCTGTCGCGAACTGTTTAAGCATTTGTAGAGAACGTAAAAGCGATTCGCATGATTTCAGATAAAGCTCCAGATAACTGGCAACCATGATTTTAAGCACTAAGATGGGTAAGTATCTTTACTCTGACGTGTAGCTTATTTAGTGGCTCTAGCGTGAACAAGACGGCCGAGGTAACAATAACCGGTCGGAATTTCGAGAGCTCTGATTATAGATGAATAGGAAGTGTCTGAAAGACAACACATCAAGGTGACATGCATGTCCTCGTCTTTTATGAACTTGAACGATTCGGAGCCCGCTGAGTCGTACCCCTTTACTCTACTGAAGACGTTCCAAACGATCTATACTCCGTTTTACTTTACGACGAACTGCACCAGACGTTACGAATCATATGAACCAATCTAATGCCGTGGGCGTTAGACGTGACCAATGGGAGAAGCGCAGCGGCACCTTGGGTGCGTAGCCACGTGATAGGCTCCCCGCGCCGGACAGAGTTGCGTATGGCGGCCGCTGCAATTCGCAGTAAAGTGAAACGGAATATAGCAGAGAGTTCTATAGGCATTGACAGGTGTAGAGTTGAGGAGAAGCTCCTCCCACCCCTTTCCACTTTAGCAGTGCGAACACTAGAGAAGAGGCGACCCCCTCAGCGTTCGCTCTGCTGAAGTGGAAAGGGGAGGGAGGAGCCTCCGCTGAACTCTTGACGTGTCACAGACTAAACAATGGGGGATCCCAGCGCTTTTGGTCCCCCGAACAAATGGGGTTGTCAGATGGATAGAGCCCTGCGCGGATAGAAATTTGATAATCCGCATCCGATCCGCATCCTCAAAATTACACAATAAAATAAAGCGTGGTAAAAAAAATATAGCATCTGGACTTTACGATCGCTCGCTTATCTTTGTACAGAGAACTCTTCGAGTAAGAATACGGTGAAAGTCGTTTTGTCGTAGTTATATTTTAAGCAATCATCCTTCCCGAGACACTTCGCCACACTGGAATGATCATCGCGCTTATGATATCGTTCTGGGAGTCTGGGACACTCTGCGTAAAAGATGCGCTCGGAAAAAGGAAATATAAAGTTTTTTTTTTTTATATTTGCTTTGTAACACCGATTTAAAGCACACGCGTGTTTTTAAACCATGATAAATGAATAAAGGACAGACTATTAATATGATGCCGTTTTATTTAGGTCAAAAAGGAAAAAAAAAATCGGAAAAGAAAAGGAGGTCACTCACCGCACCCCCCCCCCCCCCCCCTTAAAAAAAAATAGAATTTCTTTTTTACGCGTTTAAATAAACTACGCATTGCCGAACGCTTATTATCCACCAGAAGGTAGCACTAGCAGTCCGAGCAAGTTGCCAAAGTTTCAGCACTAACCGCTATTTTACTCAACATTATAAGTCATTTTTTGAAGTTTTCAATGGGAAAAATGGCGGCCGAGAGAGCTATCTAATACAAGGAGCTCTATGGCACCAGTTACTGAAAACGGGCGAAATTGAACCTCAGTTTCTCGTTGAAAATTTCAGAAAATTCACTTTTAACTTTTCATTAAGAGAATAGTTCGGGCTAAAACTATGGAATCTGGTTGGGACCATTAGCACAGCATTTGGGCGGATAATTAGCGTTGGGTGATGTGTAGTTTATGTCAGAGATGAAAAAAAACGAAAACATTTTTTTGGGGGGACACGCTGTACGTGGTAAGAATCCAGTGCACCATTGGGAAAATGTCACAGCATTCAATAATGGAAACATTTCCAATTGGTTTCAGCTGTGAAGACGAACCCACGGATGCGTTCTCAGTCCGAGCCACGTATATATCAGAAAGCTTTCTAGGAAGCTTTCTTGAAATTTTGGAAACTGGCTTTCTTGAAAACATGAAAAAAAAAAAAACGCACACCCATTTAACGTTTTAATTGTCCATGAAGTTGCTACTGTCTTGTGGCTTGTATGTTTTTTTTTTTCATTTTCTTTGTCCGAAAAGCGTTTTTCGCTCAAAAAGTACAAGCTTTCCCAAGGCGATTGATGGTCCTGCATTCTTTACTTTTTCTAGGGACAACAATTTTGTTGAAATAGAACGCTTTAAATCGATCTTAACTTTTTTGTGAATCAGAATTTTGTTTCCGTAAAGAGCAATTTTCTCCCCGACTGGCACCTTTTTCTCTTTTTTTTTTTTAAGCGAGTAATTTGTTTCCGCAGAAGGTTCGACGATGCACTTCACAGTACGACTCACTTATTCACTCTACACTCTGCGGTCACACATGTTTATGGGCCGCCTCCGCAAAAATCTAGATCCGGACCAGCGGATATCCGTATCCGGCAAATCCCATTTATTTTTATCCGCACCCCCAGTTGACTGCGGATATTCGCGGATGATCCGCGGATGATCCGAGGATATACGCGGGTGATCCGCGGGTGATCCGCGGGTGATCTGCGGGTGATCCGCGGGTGATCCGTGTGGAATCCATGGGGTGATCCGCGCGTGATCCGCGTTCATGCAGGGCTCTACACACGGTGCATGTGCAGAACATCCGGGCGTGTGCAGTGCGACGACATCCCCTAGGCAGCATATGTCTGGGGGACCCGAAGTCTCGGGGTTACCCATTTTAAAACTCTCTAATGCCTATAGGGGTGTGCGAGTTGTGGTTCGAATAAACTAGTGTTGTGTCCTTCACAGACTTCACAGCGCATGAGAAAACAGTGACACACCAATATTTGCTGTGTGTTGAAGCTAGGACCGACAGTGAGGTATTCGATCTGAAACTGTTTTCGCGCAACCCCCATGACAGCCAAAAACAAAGTTTTTTTAAGACAAACTTGTTCGAGAAAACGCGTTCGGGTTCGGTCGAAGTCGGCGGCGTAGATGGCGGCTCGCCAGGCAGGAAAAAGCTATGACGCAAGAGCGACTACTAGCAGCCACGCGGTCGAGAAAATTCAGTGCCTGAACGCACGTCAACTTACGTGATTCGACTGGAAAATTTGACGAGAGATAACAACAACAACAATATATGCTACGTATTCCCAAAATACGGTGCCGCGTGGCTGCGCTTGCGTCAATAGTGAGTTTTAGTATTGCGTATACGAGCAAACGCGAGCACTGTGCGTTTTGCGTTGTTGTTGCTTGTTCCACACTGCGCGTACGGGGAGCCCTAACTGCGCCTTGAATTAGCGCGTGGTGATGACGCGCATGCGCAGCCTGGAGTCTGCAACGCGAGCGCAAACGCACAGCGCTTGCCTTTGCTTTTATTCGCAATATTGAAAATCGTTAATATACGTACTATATGCTAAACAAATATTGGTTAAGAGGGCGAAACGCTGTTTTAAAATATCAATATCCTCGTTTTTTGTCGACATCTCTCTCTCCTTCCTATTTGATCGTGTGTTGTGGCTTAGATGGGTAGGTATATTGTTAGGCTTAAATAGTTAGATATATTGTTAGCTATATATATATATTTAGAAAATGAATTTTCACACACTACTCTTTAGAGGCTATTGATGTTAATATTTGTGAAATCCGTCTTGTCTTACAATCGAGAAAGTCGCTATTAATTAATACTTTTTATGCAGTGAAATACATTTCTATCAAATAGAAAGAATGAAGTAGATAATCAATTCTACCTTTAATTGTGATCAAGGCACAAAAAAAAAGAAAACACAGATCACTTTGACTGCAGGAAAATCCTCCACATCGATTGAATTAAATCTTCCAGTGTCTTGGTGTTTTTTGTTGTTTTTCTTAACAGGGAGGTCGTTGGCTGGACACAGGGCATAAAACAAATGAGGGATCCTTCAAATCACGTGAACATCACACTTGCAAACGGGCCAGGATTGCTTCTGACTTCACGCTACAAAAAGGAGCGTTAGGATTTTGATTTTGGCAGGTGCGCTGCTTTGAAACGTAAACTATTAGAACCTATTTCAATATTTTTTTTTTTTTTTTTGCCGTCAGACGCGCTAAATTGAAACAACAACAACCAGATTTGCGTAACAGGAACACTTCAAGTTTGAACTTTCGAAGATGCGGGGATTTCTTGCTGGTTTTATGGCACGTGTTTATCTTAGCATGTTTTTGTAGCGCGTGTTGCGTATACGAGCGAATGTAACACATGTTGCCATAAACACATGTTTGTGGCAACATGTGTTTATGGCAACAGGTTGTTTCAGGGAAACGTGTTTCGGGAAAATAAAAAAAAAAACTTAATACGTTTTTTTCCCTGACAACTTTGAGCCTGAGACGCTTGTTTGTGCTTTATTCTTTAAAGATATGACTTTATCTTGGGATACTCTCGATAAAAAGTTCAAGTCCCGTCGTTCGGGGTCAGGGTTGCTTGGACGGGGGAGGGAGCTAAACTAGAAAAGTGCGTGACCCTGACTTAGGAGCACGAATCCTTCCGTTCTTGAGCGCTATACACCTACTCGTCTTTCTGAAGCCCCGCGGGGGATACGGCTCGCACCGGAAAGAGGCGCAAGCGTGCGTGTCGGGCGCTTTGAGAGATGGGTTCTGTGACTGCGCAGTAGTTATACAGGGTGTTCCACGTAAGTTTAGCCAAAGATTAAAAATATTTTCGTGCATTTTAGGAAGACGGAACCAAAGGAGTATGCTTGTTCATCGCGTGGAGCAAGTCAGGCTACTTAATTAACGGATTAATTATGATAGCTAAGGAACTTTTGAAATATTCAATATAAATCAAAAGCTCTAGTGACAAAGTTGTTGAGCGTCCTCAGGAACGTCCAATTCAGTGTTTTTCATGAAGAAACCTTCACACAACAATTCTATAAACTTAAAAAAAAAGCTTTCAGGTAACAAAAAGAAAAACACAAACAAAAAGTGACTTTGCGTTTTCACGTTTTGTTTTTCAGCGCTTTCAACCATGGCTTAAATAAACTAGGCCCGCATTCTGAATAGAGCACTTTTGACAAGGTGCTGTTGACAGATTTGCGTTTTTTCGTGTTCTTTCCTCCCCTTTTTTGCGCACTGTTTTATGCACAAAAAACGAACCATTTTAGAGATTTATTGGCACAAACCACTCAATTGGATATTTCTGAGGACGCTCTAAAACCTTTTTATAGAAACTTTTGCTTTATATTGAATATTTAACAAGTTAATTACCTAATCCCAACATTAGTTAAGCAGGCAAAATACAAAAATAGCCTTACTTGGTCCAAACAATTAACAAACTCATTCTCTTACTTTCGTTCTTCTAAAATGCACCAAACTATTTTTAATCTTTGTCTAAAGTTACGTGCAACACCCTGTATTTTGGGGTGCAAAATGCGCTTCTTTACAATGAGATAGTTTAGATAAATAAATGCTGTTGTTTTGATATTCCGGAAACAAAGTGTCCTACCCCAAACACGTTGCGGGCGCATTCTTTTACCAGGCGTCAGCTTGCCAGCTCTTTAGACATCACGTACATCCCCAGCTTTCTATTCCCTGAGCATCTTGCTCCCTATTTCGCCCGCTCTCCGTTAAACACTGCAAACTATTAACTCCAGTAAAAAAACTGCGTATATGCTAATATTGCCAAGGACACCAATAGACAGCATTGATACAAAAAATAATCAACATAATTTTGAACCATAGTGATGTGTACATTTTACTCCTAGACCCAACAATTTTATTTGTCTTGAGTCCTATACATTTTTTTTTTTTTGCAAAAGCTTGAACCTCTCCCCACCAGAATGAATAAACGTAATATTAAGGGGGATTGTAATTGCGTAGAAGCCACATCACGCATCTAAATTAAACATTCACAATTACCATAAATACTTTTTGTTCCTCTGGACCTTTTTTGTATAAGCAGTGTGATCCCGGATCCAAAGCCGGGGTCACGCTGCTTATAAGTTATGCAAAAGACAGTCTGCATACAGACTCGAACGCTAGTCACCGTGATATCCGTGCTTCGAATGCCCGCATGGCACCGAGTTCAAGGAGAAACTTGGCAGGCGGCATTCGAACCACAGATATAGCGGTGACTCCTGTTTGCAGACTGTCTTTTGTGTGATGCATGAGCGATGTGACCCCGGATTAAGGTTACCTTTTCCGCGCATACATGACGGCAGCATTGTTGATCGCCATGTGAAGATTTTCAGAATCCCACAAAATGTAAATGCGGCCAACAGATTACACACGAGTAGAGCCACTGAATAAGCTACGCTTAGAGTATCGGCATTCTGTTCCCCAATATTGTTATGGTCGCCGACATCTTGGTGCCTAGTGTAGAGCAGACACTACTGTCGGTCGCCGCAATTCAAAGATGCGACTTCCTTCAGCTCTAGATGCGGTGTTAGCAAGCTTATGTGATATCGTTTTGCTCTGCCGCGAACTGTTTTCAAATGTGTGGAGGACAGAAAAGCGTTTCCTGAGATCTTAGATAAAGCTTCAGATAAGTGGCCGCCATGATTATATGCCACAAGATGGCTAAGTGTCGTTACTCTGAAGCGTAGCTTATTTATTGTTTGAGATACGAGCACTGCTTGAGCACTCGATTTTTGCTCGTGACAATCAATGCCTCGACGGACATTCGGATAGTGGCTCGGGCTCAATCGCTGCAATGACGGAAATGAACGGATCCTAACAATGTGCGGATTTCGGCACGTACATCGTGTTTTGCCAACCCCAGCGCGGGACACCGTGGCGTGGCATGATGGACATTGGCGGCATATAATCGGCATCATATAATGTGACAGTTTCTTTTGGCTTCAAGTTGAGGGTGTAAAGCCTATATATTTGTTTTAGAGCGCAGCTCTTAGGCACCCGTTTCCGGCTAGAGCGGCGTCGGTGTAACAGCGCGTTGCATTATGGGACCTTTCCCTTAACGACCTCCAAGGAGGAGGAAGGAATTTTTTTCGCTTAATTTAAGGGAAATATATTTCCCGCTAAATTCAGCGGAAAAATATCTTTAGCGGAAATATTTCCCGCTCAATTTAGCATAAAAAATGTACCGCTAAGTTTAGCGCAAACATTTTCTCGCTAAATTTCAGACTTGGGAAGTACTCGGTTTCAAGTAACGTATTACTTGTAATCCGTTACTTTCTCAAGTAAGTTTGGAATTGCCACGCTACTTTTTTTCCCGAATTAATTTGTAATGTATTTTCGTTACAACATATTAGTAACGAATTACTTTAATTACTCGTTACTTTTTTAAAAATGTGAGCATAATCACAGTAACGGGAGCAATGCGAGCCGAAGATTCACAGCGTAAAGAGAGAACGTTCATCAAAATAGCAAACATCAGGAAGGGTAGAATAGCCAAAAGAAACCACGATTTTTGGTATGACCGGTCACTAGAACCACTAGAAAAACGGGCAAGGCATGTAAAAATATACGAAAAACAAAGACCAAGTAAGACAACGCCAAGTAGGCTCTCCGTCGCCTTCCATCGTGTTTTTTTCTTCTCCCGGGCAGGAGAAAGCTCTTCGTGTTTACTTGTTTTGTCTTTTACACCATTTCACCCTTTCCAACTTCTTCGACGTCTCCTGCTACCTGCACAGACATCAAACGCGGGTCCATACCCCCTCGATTCGCGGTTTCACAACTCGCGTAACAGACGATGTAGCCTCGCGCAAGGGGGCCGAATTTTCTTTGTCTTTGATGTGGGCTGCTGTATTCTAGCACGCTCTTGAGGTACGGCTAAAAAGCGCCCGGCGCGAGGCTAAGAGCAGTATGGACAATACTTCTGTTGGTTTATTTGTCTGGGCATGGTTGTCGAGTCCACTCCGCACTTTACAGGGGGGGGGGGGGGTAGGCCATCTAAGGACTGCTGACAGAGAGAGAGAGAAAACGCGTAAAAGTGGTGTTATCCTTTACTGTTTTGTGAGACGATAGCCATCCCTTCTCTTGCTCTCTATGCCCTCCTCTTCCGCGGACTCCACGAATATTGGTATGAACTGAAATCCGGTGAAAGATCAATATCCCGTAACCGCCACTTTTTCTCTGAATGGTGCAGTTTTCGGTCATGGAGTGTCCGTCGTCTCCATGGCCATCTCTTAATGAGATGCTCAAAATTCAGGGCATAAAGGAGAACGGAAACCTAGAGTTTCAGTTCATACTTTGCTTTCCAAAAAAAAAAAAAACGCATTGTCATCAGCAAGAACAACAAACTCTTATCTACGGAAACACATCAAGGCAAGCTGAGACACCTGCATTCCGCATTGACTATACATCGTAAAGTTAGAACGACGGTTTTCTTTTCTTGTGAATAACAGGCGAAACACCCGGGTCAAAAGAGAGCTTATGTAGATCGCTTCTTTAGCTCCGAATCTTGTAGCGGAGGTAGACACTGCTACTGAGCATGCGCACCGCTTTCTTTATTTGCACAATTCCAGAGATCATTTCAGGAGGCCGTAAGCTACCGGGATGGCGGGCGTGGTTGCAGCTTTCGGTACCTTGTCAGCTTACACGTGAACGGGGTGCACCTACACTCTTTCTCTTGAATACAATATTTTATGTATACAAGTACCATAAAACGGGCGTATGAGAAGTAAAAAGTAGTGTTGCAGGACATTTTTTTGAAAAATATCAAGATTGTTTATATTTTTTTCTTGATAAGTGTACGGAAAAATGACGTGAAAGTAATTTGCAACGTAACAAGTAAAACCTAATATCCGGTTTTATTGCGTTTAGCATAAACAAACTTGGACCGAGGGATGACGAACATTTCTTTCAACTGGCAACTACACCAATGAGCTTAAAAGCACTCCCTGCAATTCAGAACTGTCATGAAATAATGAGAGGAAGGGTGTGCAGAGTATTATGTGCGTGTTCGCCACGTATAGCGAACACGACCTATTTAGCAAAACAACGGCAGATGTAACCGGAGACGCAGGGAGGGAAGATCCAGGCGGCGGGCAGCGGAGATGCACGGGATGCCTGGAAGCAACAGACTGGGCGCGGAGCAGACAGAAAAAGAGATAAAAGAAAGTGTAAAGAGTTGTGAAGTAGAAAATAAGATAAAGTGTAAAGAGTTGTGAAGTAGAAAATAAGATAAAGTGTAAAGAGTTGTGAAATAGAAAATAAGATAAAATGTGAAGTAACAGTGAGCAAAACAAATGTTTGATTGGGTGGGGGCGGTTATAATCTACGCTAATTCCGGAGTCAGGTAGGTTATCTCTTCTTTGGAAATAAGGCAAGGCGAGGACACATTGTTGTCAACAGCGTTCATCGTGAATGATTCAATAATTTCCCTGCCGAATTTGTTTTGATGTCTTCCCAGAACCTTTGTGTTCTTGAAACAAGGAATCCAGACGATACATGTGCGGGCATGAACGACTATGGGGTGAAAGGAATCAGCTGACGAAGGTGAAACTTCCAAATTATGATCTCTGAGTCTGTGGTTAATGCATCTTCCTGTCTGCCCAATATACTCTTTCTCGCACCTCAAAAGAATGGAATAAACATTTTCTTCCTTGCACGGGACGAAATTGTCAGCGTGCTTAACATTGCAGCCTTGCAGCTATTATTGACTGCTGACGCGTTGACAGAGCTGATTAAGTCACATTCTACAAGAAAAAAAAAAAAAGATTTCTGTTGAAGCGGGATGCAAGAGCCCTCAACCGGTGCGATGAATTGTGCGTGCATGGGATCGCGGCAAATTGTTCCGGCCTTTTGTTCTTGGTTGCTACATAAGGACGATTAACGGCAAGAATGAAGCTCTTCAAGGTGTTTTGCCAGGGGTCCTCCGAATACCTCGCGTTGACAAGCCTAAGATGCTGAAAATAAAAAAAAAACATGTTTCCGAAAAGTGTGGGCATGAGTTTCAAAAAGACGACGCAAAAAGGGTTTTTAGGATGTCGTGTTTAACTGATTTAGAATGATTGCTAGAGAAAAGAAGCAAGGGCTTTTTTGTCCTCTCCTGGATGGAGCAGAATAGTCCCGAAGAAGAAAGGTGGAGGCGAAGCTCTAAATACTGTAGACCCTCAGGTGAAAGGTCCTCTTTAATAAAACTGAGTCCACACGAGTTAGACGTGAAAGCATCAACGATTCCCTCGGGCGATTCAGATTTTGGGTGAATGACAAGGTAATCTTCAACAAATTTGAAGACCTCGCAACCAGCTGAGGTGTTATCAAGCGGAGCTTTTATAGCAAACAAAAGAAAAACCTCGCCGATAATGGGAGCTAGACAGGAACTAAGACAAACGCTTTTTTTTCCGCCTTAAAATCATTCCTTCATATTCGACGAGGGTGAACTGTAGGTAAAGGGCTAGTAAGTCAACAAAGCCAAGGGCCGAGAACCAGC